>JAODAL010024255.1:0-60955 GCA_025379985.1 Phyllomedusa bahiana | reverse complement strand
GTCGAAAAAAACTGTGGAATTAAAATCGGGCAAAAATTCCCCTCTGAGGGGGTAAAAAGGGCCCCGTTCATCCCTGTAATGTGTTGGTCCCCGTAAAAACCCAAAAGGGACTAGGAGGCCCCTCCCCCCTTCGAAAGGGTTTTTCCCCTTTCCAAGTGACCCCGTCTTCGACTTCTTCGAATTACGAGACAACCTCCCGGGTGCAGATTTTTGGCCTTAATCCCCTCCACCGTCCTACTGGGGACTAACCAATTCCCCAATTTGAAACGCGCCAAAAAAGGCCAACGAAAATGCAAGACAAAATAAAACAACCTCGAATTTCCAAATCGCTACCCCCTTTAATTTTATCCCAGCCGCTCCGAAGCTGGAATACTACCGGCTGACCTGTTCCCCACCGCGCGCCTCACCTATTACCCTTCAACGCTTGTACAACACCAAAAAGTCTGGTTACGTCCAACATGCCCCGGGGGGTCTTAAATTTGAAAGCCAAACCGAAAAAACCGTGTCCCCTTAGGGCCGACCAACCGCAAAAGCCCATGCCCAATAAAGCTGAAGAGAGCAGCCGCTCTTTCCGCCCAGGACAAGGGCCCAAAACCCCCGCCAACACTGCTCCCACAATCCATGAGGCGTACGACCCCCGGGTTTCCCTTGTAACGATGACCTGCCTTTGGGGGTCGCGGAACTGAACCAAGGCCCCTGCCCTCTGGGCACGAACCCCCCGCCGCTGCCTCCGGTCCCTTCCGAAAACGATCCAACTGTAACGAGATAGGGTCAGCTAAATCTTTCTGTACCCCGGTCTGACAGCCACCACCCACATTTTTCAATCCCGGCACCTTAAAACCAGCCGTGCGGGGAGGCAAAAAACGGGGGGTAAGGGGCCGATAGGAGTTAAGGGTTGTACTACCCCCAAATTTATCAAATTTGAAGCAAATTTTTTTCTTGTTCTCGAAAAGTTGCCCCAAAATCTAAACCGCTAGAAACTATGGAACAACCAAAAAAAACGTTTTAAGTTTTTTAACCAACCCGATTCCACCCCCCCCCGGCCAACGCCCGCGCACCTTTCCCCCTTGAAATATGCCCCAAATCCCAGTCCCTGCGGATCTGTAAACAACCGTGTCCGGGTTGTTAAAACCGCCTTTAAAAATTTGATCGACCTTCCATTTAATCCTCTAAAAATGAACTCCATCCCTAAAGTTTTTCCTTATAACCTGCTGAAAACCTAATGAAATGATGGGGGCCTGAACCCCCGTGTCGCTTGTCCCATGGTCGCGAAAAAAAAAAAACTGCCCCTTGGATTATCCACAAGCAACGTTAAGCTTTCCCAACAGGGACTGCAATTCCCGCAGCGAACCTTTTTGATCAACAACCTGGCAATTCTCTTCTTATCTCTAATTGTCCCCCGGGGGCGACATTCCCTTAAAAACCGAACAACTGAACCCCAAGGGGAAATTAATTGGGTGGTCGGGCCCTAGTTTTTCAGGGGAAGGTCCCCAAAAGCCCCGCTACCCATTGCATTGATCCAACAGCGACCCGCATACCCTGAGCCCCCCTGGGCCAAGCACAAAAAAATCATTAAATAAGGGGTGAGGATGATAATTTTTGACACATCCCAACCACCCATTCCAGAAAAAAACTGAAAAAGCTTCGAAATAATAAATGAGATCGAAAACCCTAGGGAAAACCATGACAAAAAACGCCCTCCCCAAAAACAACCCCCAAAAGCTGGGCACTTTGGGATGCACCGGCAAACCAAGCGAAACGGATTTAATAACCTTTTTTCCTGAGAGCCCCCCCCCCGTTTTCCCCCCCCCACCGCAGCGCCGCATCAAAGATGTAAAAACCACGGAACATAGTTCCGGGTCAAGCCACATTGAACCGATAACCCTTTGGGAAGGAAGGTGATGAATTAACCTAAATTTGTTGGCTCCTTTTTTGGAAACCACCCCCAAGGGGGACACCACCAAATCCGGTGCTGGTAAAGAAGCAAATGGGCCCGCCCAGCCGTCCCATTGCGACCTCTTCGCCTACTTGTCCGTACCACCCCCGGGTGTTTAAGTGTTAAAAAAAATGATCGACCCGCAAAATTTTTTGTTGAAAAGGGGACCTCCTGGCGGGCCGATGGGAACCGAAAATAACCCTCCGCCAAAAGCCTTCCCCTTAACCCCTTAACGACCTTGACGTATCATACGTCAAGGTCGTTTGGGGGGGTTCACGCACCTGGACGTATGGATTACGTCCAGAGGATCGCGCAGAACTCTAAAGCAGAGTTAGCGGTGTGTCGGCGCAGGGTGGGGTCAGCTGTATATTACAGCTGACCTTCCCGCAGGGCGTCGGCCCCGACCCCGGACGCTCCGGGGGGGAGGGGATTAACCCCTAATTATCGAGCGATCGGGGGGGGGGCGGGATCGCAATAACCTAAGGGAGAGAGGGGGAGGATCGCTCCTCTGCGTCTCTGTCGGCAGGCAGCAGGCGCACGGATCGGGCGATCCTTTACAGCTCTGTTCCTCTGACCAGACAGCACTGAGGGCAGACACTGCGCTTCCGGGTTGGTGTGACGTTCTCGATGCCGGCCGTGGCCCCTGTGGCATGGCCGGCAATCGGTTTGACTGACAGTTACCATTGGACCAGGCAAAGCAACAAGCTGTGCACTGATTCCTATGTTGATGAGAGATCTAAAGATCTCTCATTCAACTCCCCTATGGGGAAAAAGTAAAATGAAAAAAATGTGAAAAAAAAAAATAGTGTAAAAAAAAAAAGTTTTTTTAAAAAATAAAAGTGAAAAGAAAAAGATAAAAAAAACAAGTAAAACAACAAACACGAAAAAAAATAAAATAAAAAATACGTTACACCGCCCCCTTTTCCCCTTTACAAACGCAATCGCCCAAAAAAAGATCAAAATAAATAAAAGTAACCCCATATTTGGTATCACCGGTGCGTTTAAACGACTGCCTATAAATCTCGTCATGTTAATTAACCTGTACGGTGAACGCTTGGTATTTAAAAAAAACAAAACAAAAAAACAAATCACAGGAAATTAAGATTAATGGTTCATCCCGCACCAGCACATAATATGGAAATAAAAGCAGCGATCAAAAACTCCTAGAAACGCAAAGTTTTTTGTACCAATTAAAAACGGGTCAGTTCATTTCCCGCAAAAAACAAAATCATATACAGCTCTGTATACGGAAAAATAAAAAATGTTATAGCTCTCAGAAAGAAGACGATTTAGCGATGCATAAATATTGTTTTACACCCAAAAACACTTTTCTTTTTTTTTTTAAAGTGCTTCACATAAAAAAAAAACTATTAAATAGGGGTATCACCATAATCGTATGGAAGCGACCCAAAGGTTAGTAAAGCTACTTTACACGACTTACTGCACGGTGAGCCTGTGTTAAAAAATTAAAATTAACAAAACGCACTACTAGGACTTGCAGTATTTTCTTCACTGGCCTCCAAAAAATGGAATATTTAATTTTAAAAAGCGATCATAAAAAGCCTTGTCCCCCCAAAAAATGGATACTAATAACAACTTCATGCTCTCGCAAAAAAACAATCCCTACACCGTTCCAAGCACAGAAAAATTTTAAAAGTTATGGCTCTCGGACTTTGGCGATTGCAAAAACGTATTTTTCTGGTTGGAATTTAAAGTGTTTTTTTTTTTTATTGTAATAAAATATAAAAAGCAGTTTATTGTTTTTTTTTTTTATAAGTTGTAAAACATAAAAAAATATACAAAATTGGGTATCGGTTTTTGTAATCGTTTATTGACCTGCTGAGTAAAAGCTACCATGTCATATATACCGTACCCAGTGACCGCTATAATAAAATAAAACAATTTAAAAATAAAATACACTACCAAGATTGCTTGTATTATGTCAAAAATTCTCAGAAAAAACCTTAATAAAAAGATGCATCATATGCACCCCATAATGGTTTCCAATTTAAAAACTTCAAACTTCATCCCGCAAAAAAAACAAGCCCATACACAGCCTAACACTGCCAAAATAAAAAAGTTATGGGCTGTAGAATAGGACAACATAAAAAGCGCAATTTTTTATAGACGATGTCTTTGACGTGTAAAAGTTAATAAACAGAAAAAAAAAAACTATATATAAAATCTATTATCATTGTAATTGACCAGACCCCATAAGTAAAAAGTTTATCGCATCATATACACTGCTCGGCGAAATGCTGTAAAATTGAAACTTAAAAAAAAAAACAATGACCGCGAACTGCGTTTTTCCTCCATTTTCAATTGCCCAATGCTAAATAAAAAAAAAACTATGCAACACTGTGATCCAAAAATGCACAGTACACCCCTAGATGAGATTCCCTGATGGGTGTGAATCCAAAAATGGGGGCGACTTCTGGATAGGTTTTGCTCGTGTCTGGGCTACTTTGGGGGCACTTTGTGCAAAAAAATGCGACATGGCCCCACCAATATCTGCGTTCCAAAAGCCAAATAGCGCTCCCGCCCTTATACGCCCTGCCCATGCGGCCCACACAGCAGCGTTTAACACCCACATGTAGGGTATTGCCCCCGAACTTGGAAAAGGAAATTGCCTTAAACTAAGTTTTAGGGTCTTTTTTCAGGATTTCCTTGTATATATGAACATTTTTAAGCTAAAATTTGCAGATTATTTGAAAAAACATTTTTTTTTTAAAATTTTCACAGCCCTTATTGCTTAAAAAAATTTGTGAATCACCTGTGGGTTCTATATACTCAATGCACCCCTGGGATATATCTTAAGGGGTTTTTTTGTTAGTTTCCATTATGCGGTCTATTTAGGGGTGTTTATTAAGTTTTTAGCACCTTAGGGGGTTGTCCCCAAACCTGAAATGGCGCCCTCAATAAAATCGTTTATTGAAAATGGAGACCCCAGGTTATAGTTGGTGCTCTCCTCCTTATTATGGGCTTATGGGTGAGCAAATAATGCACTAGGGACACATATGGGATATCTTAAAAAAACGGCCCAGGACCTGGGGGGAAGGAATTGATATTAAGTTGCATTTTACCTAGTCACTTTTTCCCGTTTATTCTGTTGAATAATGGATAAATATTGGGTAAATCTGCAAAAAAAGTGAAATTTTGGAATGAACAATGTCACCTCCACTTTGCTTTTTAATTTCTGTGAAATATCTGAAGGGTTATGAAACTTCCTAAATAATGTTTGGTAAATATGTTAAGGGTTAGTTTTAGAAGGCATCATTTATGGGGGTTATCTAACATGCAGGCCCTCAAAGCCACGTCAGAACTGGAGTGGTCCCTAAAAAAATTGTATATGCAAATTTTGCTTGAACAGTGAGAAATTATACTAAATTTCTTAGGCCCCTCTAATTCATAAAAACAGACAATTTAAAAAAATGATGCCAAACTATAGTTGACATATGGTAGATGTAAGTTTTTAATAAACTAATTTTGTGGTGAATAATTATCCGTCTTGCACGCAGAAATTTTGAACTTTCAAATCGCAAATTTTTCCCAAAATTTTCTGAAATTTTGATATTTTTCACAAAAAAAACAGGTTTGTATGGATAAAAAATTTTTACAAACTTAAAGCACAATGTGCCCGGGGGAAAACAATCTCTGATCACATGAATGGGTTTAAAAGTGTCAAAAAGTTATTTCACTAAATTGACCATGTCAGATTTCAAAAAATGGGCGTGTCGGGAAAGGGCCCAAAAAGGCCCTGGGTCCTTTAAAGGGGGAAAAAAAACTGCGTCCCCCCCGTTCGGGTTCTTTTAGGTGGGGTTCCCATCGCGGCCGCCATGGCGTCACCCCCCGTTAAAACCCCTGCCCCTTTTCCTTTCCCCCTTGCGCAAGCAACGGACGCCCCCTGGGAAGTGATGGCGAGCACAGACGTGCTTAAAAACGGCAACCCCTGTCCGAACCTACATTGGTTCATTGAATGCCAGCGCCCCGCCTTAAATCCCCCTTGGGGGCAGTCCCAAACACCCAGTGCCCCCCTGCTCCCCGAGCCAAGGTCCTCCCGGGAAAAGGTGGCCATTCGTTTTGGGGGCCCAAAACCCCTCAGCCAAACCCGTTTCCCTTTTGGTCCCATCAAAATGGAGGAAACCGCTTTCCTTGACGAAATTGTTCGTCATAACGGGCCCAAGCCTGGCCCCCTAAACCCGTTGGGGCCCTTCCCCCAATTGAATTTAAATAAAAAAAACGCCGGAACAAAGTTCCGGATGTTTTTCGCCAAATTCCAGGGCCAAAATCGAAAAGGCTGCATCTAATTTGGAAGGTCGGGTATACGCCACCTCCGTTTTTCCCCTCTTTTTACTCTCATCTCTTTTCCCCTTCGTGGGTTTTTAAAATTTCCCCAGAGGCAAAAGGGAAAAAAATTTCAAGTCCCGTCCTGCGATTTTCTCCTTACCCCTTTTTTTAGTGAGCCCCAAGGGGACCCCCAAAAATGACGTACACTCACCCCGGGCCTATCATCTAAAGTACACTATCCCCCGTATGCTTTTCCTTTTAAAAACTGATACGGTAACCCCCCCCCCCACTTCGCCCCCCGACCCCCTCTACCAAATCCCCCATCCCATCGGAGAAGGTAGAAACTTCCCGGCGTACCCCCAAGCCGACAATGGGGGCTTGCCCCCCCGCGCCACCTGAACCTGGAAACCGCGCTAAAAAATTCCCTCGACTACTGCCGTCCCCCCCGAGGACCGCCTTTCCCCCCGACGGAGCTAAATCCGACCCCAGCGTTGCGACGCCCCCCCGGCGGAGAAAAGACGACAAAAAGTGGACTCCCCAGGCGCACGGGAGCTGTGTCCGCCAGCCGCGCTGCCGATCCCAGAAGCCCCCCTTTCTGTCCCGATAGCCCCCCGTCACACTCATCCCTCCCCAGTCCATGCGTGGTCACCCTGCAACATGGACCCCAAACGCCGACGGTTGGACCCCTACTGGGCCAAAAGCGCTCCTCCGGCCCAGTCCCCAGGACCGGCCGTCCACGATCCCTCCCCCAAAGACCCCCTGGTCCCCCGGGATGAAAAACCTCCCGGGTCTGCCTCACGCTGTCGCTCCCCGGCGGCCCCACCGGAAATGCCAGGGGAACCCCCCGCCGCCGGAAACCTGAAGACTGGAAACCACAGCCGGCCCCCCTGGATGGGTGGCGCCCCTGCGCTCCGCTGGGCCCCCCCCGCCGAAGGTGGATTCCTCCCGGGGGCCGGACCGGTTGCGGCCGCCCGATGACGCCCGCCCGGCCCGGGGGTCCCCCCGGGGGGTCCGCCGGCGAACACGGGCCCTGGGGGTCACCCCAGGCTCAAACGCTCAGGAGGGGGGTCCTGCACCCGCTGCCCACCGGACGGTACCCTCCACCTGAGGGTAGAGGCCCCAACGGCCCCATCACCCCCAACCCCCCCGCACTTGCCCCTCTAGCCAAAACGGGGGCCGGCCGTCCGCTGCATCCTGAGCTGCGCCAGCAGCTCCTCGATGCCGCCCAAAGCCCCCATTATCAGCCGAGTGCAGGAACGCGCGCGTCAGCAAGCATCACTGCTTGTTCACCCCTGACCGCGCAATGTTTTCGCGGGCCCCGGGGTCCCGGGTATATATTCCGGCTCCGCCTCCACGCTGTTCGCGCGACTCCGCCCCCTTTGACCTGGCAACGGAGGCGGCCCGGGTTCTGTGGGGCCTCCCCCCTTTGGGTGCGCCCCCTGTCTGGCCCCGGTCTGGGTGCTTCCCCCCTGAAGTAAGTGACCTGAATGTAATGTAAAAAAAAAATAATGTGTGTGCCTACTCCCCCTGCAGCCTGGCCCCCCCTTTTTCCTAGGGATTTCCCCGGCCAGTTCCCAGTTTTGGGGGCCCCAACAAAGGGTCCTAAAATTTGGGGGCCTTGAGCAGGGCCCCATAAATCTTAGGAGCCTTGTTTGGGGCCTGACAAATGGGGCCTTTATCGGGGACCTCAAATTTTTAGGGGCCTAAACGGGGCCCTTTAAATCCAGGGGGCCTGATCGGGGCCCAAATTTAGGGGCCTTGAACGGGCCCTTTAAATCTTAGGGGCCTTGATTGGGGCCTGCAAATCTTGGGGGGCCTTGTTGACCGCACCTTTGCAAATCTTAAGGGCCCTTGATTGGGGCCCTGCAAATCTTAGGGGCCTTGTTTGAGGCCCTGCAAATCTTAGGGGCCTTGTTGGGGCCCTGCAAATCTCAGGGGTCTTGAGCGGGCCTCTCAGCCTCCTGGGACTTGTGGGGCCCCGCCCCTAGGCCCCTGGGATTTGTAGGGCCCCACTCAAGTCTCCTAAGATTTGTGGGGCCATGCAACAAGGCTCCTAAGATTTGTGGGGCTTGTGCAGTCCCCCACAAATCTTAGGAGCTTGTTTGGGGCCCCACAAATGTTAGGGGCCTTTTTTTGGGGCCCACAAATCCCAGGGGCCTTTAGCAACCCCCCCAAAATCTTAGGGGCTTATATCGGTGGCCCCAAATTTTCTACTGGGACTTGTGGGGCCCCGCTCAAGGCCCCTGGGTTGCTGGGTGTGGTTGGTGGGGGCGGGGCGATGGGGGTTGGGTGGGGGCGGGGTTAACAGGGGGCCCAGGCACTTTAGCTGTAGGGGTCCCTGAAATTTTATGATGGCGGCCCTGCTCTGTGTTAAGGTGTTGGCTTGGTGACTGGGCTATGACTAGCCATACATTTAGCTAGCACATACAAAAATAAATATACTACTAAGTAGGCTCACCCCACTTCTCAGTTGGATAGTTCTTGCAGTCCCATGTAAATGTCCTTAGTAGGCAGTCGCACAGTTCCCAGGCCCATGGCTTCCAAGGCTCCAGAAATGCCTAGATATATGAAAAATATGGACCAGCATATACTAAGGGACATTTTCTTTATTGGAAAATCTGTACATACAGGTGATACAGTAAAACAGCGTACGCTGTGAACAAGGACACAGTGCTGTCCAAAACGTCTGCGTTTACCTGCCTGTTTTACTGCATCACCTGTAGGTACATGATTTTCCAATAAAGAAAACATCCTTTAGTATACGCTGGTCCATGTTTTTCACATATCTTGGAGCATATAGTTAGCTATACGTTTTATAAACAAGTTTGCTGCCATGAAAATGAAAACCTATCCATGTATACATTGTAACGGCTGGAGTAGTGGATCCACTGTACCACTGCAGGCGATGGTGTAAGCCGCACCAGGTAGCAGAGTCTAAGGCTATGTTCACACGGCTTATTGGGGTGCATATAGTACGTGCCGCAATACGCCAAGTGTTTTGGAACCACACGCTGAGCAGCGCATAATTCCAAAGCACGGGGGGGGGGGCAGTCGGGCGCCGACCGTATAGACATGCATTGTCAGCGGCGCATATTCGCCGCTCAAAAATGACATATTAATTCTCCCCCTGCGCGTACAACACGATCATATTGTACGTGCGGGGGGGACGACACGTAATCCATAGCACTCTATGAGACCTATGAATTACCGTAATTGCGGTGCGCATAATGCGTAATATGCGGCGAAATGCGTGCGGAAATATGCGGCATTTTAAGCCGTGTGAACATACCCTAAGGGGCCTTTGGTTTTCACCAGAGCTTCCCCTAAAGCACGTTGGACTTGCTGCGGGAAGCGAACTCTAGGTCGCTTCCCCTGCCGTGATTTGCCTGCAGTGGTGGCTGAGGTGAGGCGTGGTACAGAATAGCTAGGCTGGTTTGAAGTCGGGAACAAGCAAAAAGGTCAGGACAGGCGGCAAATGTTCGTAGTCAAGGGACAGAGGCAAATAGGTACGATACACGGAATAGCAAAGGAACACTATGACAACACTTTCTCTCAAGGCACTATCGATCCGGCAAGGAATGGCAGGACGAATCAGGGTTAAATAGGGTCAGCGCCTCGTGATCACAAATCACCGGCGTGCTGGCCCTTTAAATTTAACAGAGCCAGCGCGCGCCCTAGGGAGCGGGGATGCGCAGGCCGGGAAGCAGAGACGTCGGGAGTGAGGATAGGTGAGTAGCCAACCGCACCAGGGTCAGAGCTGCGAGTGTGCCCATGGTCCGACATGCGGGTCGTGGCGCAGCTCACAGCAGGGGCACGGGTAAGCCTGCGACCTGGATCGAGGGCCGCAGGAGCACCAGTGACATACATCTGTCAGATGCATGCATTTTTGGCATAGAATTGCACAACAGAAGCTTATAGCTACTGTATAGGAACTGGATACGTTTGTCATTGCAGACAAACATGGTGTGAACCTAATATCAAATCTATTACAGCATACAACATAAAAGGGAAAAACCCTAACCAGCGGTATTTTCTTGGCGACCAGACCAATCACTTCCGTAACATACATGAACTCTCCAATTTCCTCCGAAACTAAAATTTTCCACCAGGTTCATTTGTCCCCAAACAGAAATGATCTTCTTTGCTACAAATTCTTCGACAATTCTTTTTCATCCCTTATGGGGGATACACAAAGTCCTTGGTCATCTGACTACGGCACATGATGTTATGATGTGTAAACAAGAGCAGACTGTACTTTACTATGAATTTGCCAGATTGAAAGATAATCTCACTGCGAACTGATCACAACAATTTAAGGAAAACATTCCACTTTCTTACTACTTTCTTCCCATAATATCAGGAAAACTGATATCATACTTATTATAGGAATACAATACAGGAAAAAAAGGGAAAATAATTTTTTGACCCTGCTATTGGTAATTTGCCCCTGACAAAGACATGAACCGTCAAAATTTTTAAAGGTAGGTTAAATTTTTAAAAATTTGAGAGATAAAATATAAAAATAAACCCCAAAATCACATTTATAAATTATCGAAATTTATTTGCATTTTGCGAGAGAAAAAAGTATTTGATCCCTCGGGAAAACAAGTTTTTAAAACTTGGTGGCAAAACCCTTTTGGGAAACACAGCAGCAGACGTTTTTTACGTTGATATGGATTGCGCAATGTCAGGAGGAATTTTTTGGTCCACTCCTTTTGCAGATTATCTTTAAGTCATTAAAATTTTTAGGCTTGTTGGCAACTCGGGGCTTCAACTCCCCCCATAACCTTCTAGGGGAAATTAAGGTCTGGGACTGCTAGGCCATCCCGACCTTAATGTGCTTCTCTTTGAGCCACTCCTTTGTTTTCCTTGGGTGTATGTTTTGGGCATTGCTTGCTGGAAACTCAGCCACGACCCCTTTTCAATGTCTTTGGCGAGGGAAGGAGATTGTCCCTCGGAAATTTTAAAGCACTGGGTCCATCCATTCTCCCATTGATGCATTTTAAATAGTCCTGGCCCTTTCAGAGAAAACCCCTAAAAAAATAAGTTTGTCCCCCATGCTTTAAAAGGGGGGCTTTTTTCTTTGGGTCATAGGCAGCATTTTTTTCCCCCAAACACGGCGGTTGAGTTAATGCCAAAGAGCACTTTTTCTTTTTATTGACCCCCAACCCCTTTCCCAATCACTCAAAGATTTATCCAGGTGTTCATTTGCAAACTTTAGGCGGGGGCCCGCACCCCTGGCCTTCTGGAGAGGGGGGCCCTTTCGGGATGCAGGATTTTAAACCTTTGCGTAATGTGTTACCCAAAGGTTTTCCTGGTGATGTGGTTTCCCGCTGCCTTGAGTCATTTTTAAGTTCCCCCGTGTAGTTTTAGGCTGATCTCTCATCTTCCTCATGATCAAGGATACTCCATGAGGTGAGATTTTGCATGGTGCCCCGGTCCGATGTCAATTGACAGTCATTTTGTATTTCTTACATTTTCTTACTATTGCACCAACAGTTGTCTCCTTTTCACCCAGCGTCTTACTTATGGTTTTGTAGCCCATTCCAGCTTTGTGCAGGTCTATGATCTTTCTCTGACATCTTTGGAAAGCTCTTTGGTTTTTCCCATGTTGTAGAGGTTAGAGTCTGACTGATTAATTGAGTTTGTGGACAGGAGTCTTTTTATAAAGGTGACTATTTAAGACAGCTCTCTTTAATGCAAGTAACGAGTAACGTATAACTGGTCTGTAGGAGCCAGAACTCTTGGTTGGTTGGTAGGGGATCAAATACTTATTTCTCTTGGCAAAATGTAAATAAATGTATGTAATTTATACAATGTGATTTTCTGTATTTTATTTTGAATATTCTATCTTTCAATGTTAAAATTAACCTACCCTTAAAATTACACACTGTTCATGTCTTTGTCAGTGGGAAAACTTACACAATCAGCAAGGGGTCAAATAGTTATTTCCTTCATTGTATTGCCTCTTTTACTACTCAGATTTAAACATCCAAATAGTAAATGTGTAGTCAGTGGTTGGAGGAAATCTGAGGTAAAAACAAGTTTCACTATGATGAAAGACTTGTTACAATGTTCTTTCTAGGTTACTAGGCTAAATGCTGCCCGTGTTTAGTGTATACAAACATGTTACAGTTTGGAGCTCAGGTGACAAAGAAATTCACATACACAATGGTATATTTACCAAATATGCAAAGAATGACATTCAAGGAGAAAAACAGCAGCCGTTCCTGCGATTTTCCTAAAGTACACACGATAAACATGTGGTTTGGCAGCAGCGGATATAAAGTGTTATTTAGTGGAAAACTACCAGGTACCTTCGATTTACATATTTTACGTTCTCATTGTTTTGTACGGCAAGAATGAAGAAAAATCAAGGCTGAATTCGCTCAATTAAATTAAACGACTCCTGAGAGATAAGAAGCAATTAACCAAATCCTGCTCAGGTCCTTTACCCCCCACTTCCTGACCAGGCTCATTTTAATTTTCCTTAGTACGTACCGGGTTTCAGCGCTTTAATGCTTTTTTGCACTTACAGTTGAAACCAGAAGTTTCCATCCACTATAAAAAAAGCCCCATCTTCATGTTTTTCTCACTATCTGACATGAAATCAGAATAAATCTTCCCCGTTTTAGGTCAATTAGGAACCAAAATTATTTCTATTTGCCAAATGCCAGCATAATGAAAGAGATAATTTTTTAAGTCAATTTTTATTACTTTCTGCAAAGTCAAAAGTTTCCATACACTGGGATTATTGAAAATTTATGGGCAAAGCTGGAAAGGCGGTGGGGAAGCACGGTGACCTACAAACATGGCTCAGTTACACCAGTTCTGTCGGGAGGAATGTGCCAAAATTCCTACCAACTATTGTGGAAGCTTTTTGGAAGGACCCAAAACGTTTGACCCAAGTCCTACAGTTTAAAGGGGTTGTCTCATTACAAGGATTGCTTTTATGTTAAAGATCTTGCAAAAACAAGTCACTTTGCAATATATGTCCATTAAAAGTATCCTGCCCTATTCTGAGAGATCCCTCTGTTGTATGGGCTGCATCAGTCCTCAGGTCGCTATAGCTACAGACCTTTTGATCCCTCCTGATAGGCTGCCACACGGGTTTTCTATAGCTACAGACCTGGCTTCTACTGCAACCTAGTAGAAGCCAGTAAACACGCCCCTGAATTCAAAATGAAACCAAGAAAACAGGACTGAGGTGAGATGAATCAATGTAGTGAGAGAACCCCTTTAAGGGCAATGCTGCCAAATACTAATGAATTGTATGGAAACTTTTGACTTTGCAGAAAGTAATAAAAATGTCTTAAATTATCATTATTCTGGCATTTGGCAAATATAAATAATTTTGGTTCCTAATTGACCTAAAACGGGGAAGGTTTATTCTGATTTCATGTCAGATAGTGAGAGAAACATGAATGTGTGTCTTTTTATATAGTGTATGTAAACTTCTGATTTCAGCTGTAGTTATTCCACTAATTTTGTTCTTCATTTTCCCATGATACATAAGTCTTTAGTTTTATGTAATTTTTACATTACATTAATAATAATAATAATAATCTTTATTTCTATAGCGCCAACATATTCCGCAGAACTTTACAAATTCAATGGTAAACATACAGTAATTACACATTAAAAAGTAATTACAAATGAGACACAAGGTTGAGGGCCCTGCTCGTGAGCTTACAATCTATAGGGTGTAGGGGTGAAACATACGGTAAGAAGTGCCAAGTTTACAATGGTCCGGCCATGTTTCATAAATAGGGGTGGTTTACATGAAAAATGGATAAACCTGCCACCACAACTGTAAAACTATTTTACAGATAGTGCCTGTGAGTGCCCAAGTGCAGGGAGTGACATGTGTGTGATAGCAGTTAGGGATCTTGGTGGGCCGGACCGGAAGAATGTTTTTCAGGGCCCTCTTAAAACTGTGAGGGTTGTGAATGTGCCTGATCGCCCGCGGTAGCATATTCCAGAGAATTGGTGCCGCACGTGTGAAATCTTGTAGGCGGGCATGGGAGGTTCGGATGAGTGAGGTGTGTAATCTTAGATCGGTAGCAGAGCGGAGAGCCCGGGTAGGGTGGTTGACAGAGGCGAGGGAGGAGATGTATGGGGGTGCAGCACTGTGGAGAGCCTTATGTGTGAGAGTGATGAGTGTATGTTGTATCCTGTACTGGATGGGCAACCAGTGCAGAGACTGACACAGGGTAGAGGTGTCAGTGTAGCGGCTGGAGAGAAAGACAAGCCTGGCTGGGTGCATTCGGACAGATTGGAAGGGGAGAGTTTGCAGAGAGGAGACCGATAAGCAAGGAGTTGCAGTAGTCAAGACGAGAAAGAATAAGAGCAGTAATGAGATTTGAGTCGTTTCCCCAGTGAGAAATGGACGGATTTTGGAGATTTTTCTTGAGGTGCAGGTGGACAGGAAACGGGCAAGGGATTGGATATATGGGGAAAGGTCAGATCAAATCAAAAAAAATCCCTTTGACAGCGGGCCTGCTGCCTAGGAGAAAAAGGTGGTACCACATACAGAAACAGAAATAGCAGGGGGGTTGGTTTTGTAGATGGCGGAAAGACAAGAAGTTCATCTTAGTGAGGTTTAGTTTCAGATTTGGGGAGAGGACATATGTCAGAGACAGCGGACAGACAGTCACGGGTTTTGTAGCAAGGGGCAGGGGGGATGATAATTTGGGTGTCATCCGTAGAGAGGTACTGGAACCAAATCTCTGATGGTTTGTCCAATGGGGGCTGTGTACAATGAAAAGAGGATGGGACCTAAAACTGATCCCTGAGGAACTCCAACAGCAAGAGGGAAGAGAGAGAGGGGCGAACCAGGAAAATGGACACTGAAGGAGCGGTCAGAGAGGTAGGACGAGAACCAAGCGAGAGCGGTGTCCTGGAGGCCAATGGTGCTGAGGAGAAGTGGTGATCCACAGTGTCAAATGCTGCAGAGAGATCCAAGAGAAGCAACAATGAGTAGTTACCCTGAGATTTTGCTGTTAGGAGGTCATTTGGAGACTTTAACTAAGGCAGTTTCCGTGGAGTGTGGGTGCGGAAACCTGATTGCAGGGGTCAAGAAGAGATAGCAGAGAGATAGCGGATTAGGGGAGAGTAGACCCAAGCGTTCCAGGTGTTTAGAGATGAAGGGCAGGTTAGAGACTGGGTCGTAGTTTTTCAGCACAGGACGGGTCCAGAGAGGGCTTTTTTAGTAAAGGGGTTATGATGGCGTGTTTTTTTAATAGTATCAGGGAAATTGATAAAAATTGATAAAAATTGATAAAAATTGATAAAAATTGAAAAAAACTGAAAAAAAGAATTTGTATTTTTTTTAAACCGCAAAAGTGCCACTAAGATAAATTTTGTAATCGTGTCACTTTTCCTTCACAGATGTTTACACATAGACTTTTTTTCAATTTAATATATTGTGCCCATATTATGCCAGAAAAAGATCTAAGGGGTGCATTTTTTACCATCTTTTTTTTTTTTTGCTGATACCTCCTGTGACTGGGGCTGGTATATTAGTCCCAGTTTCAGAGAAATACAGCCTTAGAACTTACTACAAGACCCAGCAGCATCTGCAACTACCAAGTTCTGGTAGCCGACTGACTGTTGGGGCCGGGAAGCAGGAAGCCATGAGGCTTCCTGCATATCTTTGCTGTATATGCAACCATCTAGAAAGCAGGAACGGCAATGAACGATCCCTGCCTTCTTAGTGGAGAGCTTAGCTGCTGCTGACAGCAGGCTCTTCATTATCGCAGCTACACAATTAGGCAATGTTCACACGGCTTATTGCCGACGTAATTGCGGGGACGGATTTCGCCCTGCAATTACGCCAGCAGCCGTGCAGCGGGGTCGGGGCTGGGGGCCAGCTGCTCGCCGGCCCCATAGACATTCATTATTCACGGCGCGTACACGCCATAAATAATTGACATGTCACTTTTTCCCCGCCCGGCGGATTCGCTGAGCGGGTAGAGGAGACGGAATCCATAGTTCTCTATGAGAACTGTGGATTACCGTAATGGCTGGGACGGATTCCAGCCGTACTGCAGCGCAAATACGGCGCGCAATACGGCTGCAATATGTCCCAGAATAAGCCGTGTGAACGAGGCCTTAGTTTTAAGACATCCTTGCAGAGGTAGGCTATGTTTCCACTGCATCGGACAAAAAACAGCCCAAAAGCGGGCGTTTTTTTTCCGATGCAGTACCGCGGTTTTTGTCACGCTTTGTATAAAAACCGCGGTCGCTTCTCGTTTTTTTGCCATAAGCCATACAATTGTATTGTATGGGAAGACGCCAAGACAACTAAAAGCGCCGGCGTATTATATAACATGTTGTATAATACGCCGGCGCCGGAAACTGAGCGGAGAAAAGACGAGCTGTGGAGACTGCAGCTCGTCTTTTCTATTGCCGTTTATGGGGCCGCAGGAACGATCGTATGTTCGGCGCTTTTAAAAAACTAAAACCGCCGAAGATACGATCGTATTCATGTGCAGTGGAGACATGGCCTTAGATGTTAACCACCCGGATCTATAAAGTCAACAGGCGGTCCGCATCTATTTAAAAAAGCTGTAAAATTTCTATACATTATTTGCAGTATAGACTAGTGGTGTGGAGCAAATGTAAATGTAAAGGGTCGTTTCACATTTTAGGGGACATGTATGAAAACTGTCTAGGTCTAAGACTTTCTTTGTTTCCCATAGCAACCAATCAGAGCCCATAGCAACCAATCAGAGCCCATAGCAACAAATCAGAGCCCATAGCAACAAATCAGAGCCCACAGCAACCAATCAGAGCCCACAGCAACAAATCAGAGCCCACAGCAACCCATCAGAGCCCACAGCAACAAATCAGAGACCACATCAAACAATCAGAGCCCACAGCAACCAATCAGAGCCCAAGCAACCAATCAGAGCTCTCCTTTCATTTCATATTGTGCTCTAAAAAAATGAAAGGGGAGCTCTGATTGGTTGCTATCAGTTCTGATTGGTTGCTATGGGCTCTGATTGGTAGATAAATAGATAGATGGATAGATAGATAAATATAGTGATTATTTTATACATAGCAGGAGATAGATATAAGATGCATAAATAGATAAATATGAGATAAATAAATGTAGATAGAGCTATATTTATTTTAGTTTTTGTTGGAAGTAACGTTATTGCTAATTCTTCCCCATCATTTCTCTGTGAGACGCAGATGGTCTTCGCTGTGGAATATTTTCATGTCTCTTAATAAACATATTTGGTTACAAGAAATCATTTTAATAAAAGTTCAATTAAGGAAATAAATAGGTGTGATGAGTGATGGAATACCCGTGGATCCACTTAATAGAGGGAAGGTGAATACGTCCCGTCCTACAAGTCATAATTAGAATCTGATTAAGCGCTGCAATGTTGGAAAGGAAATGACCATCTTAAGTGCATCATTTACTTTCTGTAGGAAAAGTACCGGGCCGGGCGGACAACTAGTCATGATGCAATGATAATGGCGATGACTCCCGCCTCAGGTATATCAGCACACGCTCGCAGCTGCTTATTAGCTGCAAGTTTAGGAACTGAAAGATGAGATTCTGGAGATCCTTATCTGCAGGAACACCAGTGGTTTACCTGATGTCCCATCATTCAAGGAACAATATCCTAGTCACGCGACAGACATTGAAGATAAGCCATGTTATAGTCATTGCTATGCACTATAGTTATGCACTATAGATATTCCACTGCGGCTGCATTCATGTAGGTGAAATAAGAGGGGTCACAGGGCAGTCAAGTGATTTTTTTTACCTGTTTTTACTTTTTACATTGACTCCTAAGTATCATTAGAAAAATCTCCACTGTTTATTGAGGCTTCTCCTTGTTTTTGGTTAAAAAAAAAATAGATTTTTGTGTAACTTTGGCCCTCACGAGACATTAAGGGCCTCATGTATGAAAACTGTCTAGGTCTAAGACTGGAAAAAACACATACAAAAATGGGACATTACTTCCTCAAAAAACACTACCATTTTTTGGGCCATATTCACAGCTCAATGGCTAGACTAGACTGGACCCAGTAGCAGGTGCAGCTAATTGCTGAGCAGCAGCTCACACACCCCCCTGCTAGGGGAACAATTAGATGATAAAAAACTGAACATTTAGGCTATGTTCATACGGCCATCTGTGGCACGTAATTCAGTCCGTAATTACGCGCCGGAGTGCGCCAATTACGGGCTGAATCAGTCCCAGTAACTACGGTAATCCACATTTCTCATAGATGGATTACGTCTCCTCTCCCTGCTCGGCGAATACGCTGGGCGGGGAGATAATTGACATGTCACTTTCTAGCAGTGTATACGCGCCGCTAGCAGTGATTCTCTATGGGCCGGCGAGGTGCCGGCCCCCTGCTCCCTCCCCGCTCCCGCCCCCGGCCACACGGCGTAATTTGAGGGCGTAATTACGCCCCGCAGTTAAGCCGTGTGAACATAGCCTAACTGTTCACACCAACATGCAGAAAAGCCACAGTATAACGCATAGGGAGATGCATTATATTTTTGCACGAATGCAAAAATACTAATAAAAAAACCACTCACATACCCTCAATGCATTAGGAGGGTGGTTGCTGGTACTACAATTGCATATAAATAAGGCGATACAGCCGGTGTAAGACAGGCTTTATTGCCGAGATCAACCAATCGGAGCTCCCCTGTCATTTCATATAGTGCTCTGAAAAAATGAGAAGGGAGCTCTGATTGTTGCTATGGGTAACAAAGACAGTCTTAGCCCTAATGTAAATGCAAATACATGCAAATAAACGGCTCACCTTAGTTCTTTTTACAGCCTTTGCATGTATTGTACCGCTGCTTGGAAGTTTTAATAAAGTCTGCTCACTTGGAAGCACCAGAGTTGGATTGTTACTTGCACACGCCAGGGCTCAGCTGAGCGAAGTACGAGTGCAGCAATCGGAAGCTTATGTTAAAGTCTTAGACCTAGACGGTTTCATACATGTCCCCCTAAATGTTTTACCATCGATTCCACTAGCTGTGAGCTGGGGTTGAATGTGAATGAGGAGGGCGGCCCGTGCGTCTTCGTCATTCACTTCTATGGGAGCTTCTGAATATAGCTGAGTGTGTGAGCTTGGCTATGTTCGGAAGCTCCCATAGAAGTGAATGGAGAGGACACCTGCAAGTGCCGCCCTCCTCATTCACATGCATGGTCAGCTTGCAGCTATTGGCCATTGCAGGAGATTGTACCTGATGGTTTAAGCCCAACACATCTCTCTTTGTGATATTATCCTGCCAGGCAGGGCTGAGACAAGGTATTTTGGTGCCCTAGGCAAATAAGACACAAAGCGCCCCCCCAAATGGAAAATTCAGCCCACGCAATGCCTCTTTGCACCACCTTTTCTACCCAGGATGAAGTGGCGCCCTAGGCAGTCGCCTGCCTTCACCTACCCATCGTCCCAGCCCTGCTGCCAGGGTGCAGGTGTGGTTCCCCCCTCTGGGACCCACACCTATCATGAGACAAGCCCCTGAAAGTCTTGCTTGCACAGGACTCCCTTTGAGATGAACACAAAGAGCCATTCACGCACGGCAACCTCTCTGGTTTGTGTACTCATATCATAGACCAGGACTCCCATTCTCATAATTGGTGCAGGCAGGCTCAGACTGGCCCACAGGCTGATTGGGGAAACCTCCGGTGGGCTCCTGAACATGGCAGACCTGGAGTTGTTTATTAACTGTATACACGTACAGTGAGGAAATAAAGTATTTAGTCAGCCACCAATTGTGCAAGTTCACTTAAAAAGATGAGAGATGCCTGTAATTGACATCAAAGGTCGACCTCAACTATGAGAAACAAAATGAGAAAACAAATCCAGAAAATCACATTGTCTGATTTGGAAATAATTTATTTCCAAATTATGGTGGAAAATAAGTATTTGGTCAATAACAAAAGTGCGTCTCAATACTTGGTTACATATACTTTGTTGGCAAGCAGAGGTCAACGTTTTCTGTAAGTCTTCACAAGGTTGGCACACACTGTTGGGGTTGTTTGGCCCATTCCTCCTGCGTTTCCCTCTAGACAGTCATTTTTTGGGGTTGTCACTTGGGGCAACCCCCTCCAAAGGTTTTCTAGGGGGTTGAGATCTGGAGCTGGCTAGGCCACCCGGGACCTTTGAAATGCTTCTTACAAACCCACCCTTCATTCCCCCTGGAGTGTGCTTGGGATCATTGTCTGCGAAAGCCCGCCCTTTCATCTTCAATGCCCTTGGTATAAAAGGGGAGGTTTGCACTCAAAATCTCACGATACAGGGCTCCATTTTCTTTAGTCATGGATCAGTCCCCGGGCCCTTTTACAAGAAACAGCCCCCAAAGCTGATGTTCCCACCCCCATGCTTCACATACTTTGTGTTTTTTGGGATGAACTCGCATTCTCTCTCCTAAACACGAGAGTTTATTTCTACCAAACTTTCTACTTTGGTTTCACTGACCTATGACGTTCTCCCAATACTCTTCTGGATCATCCAAATGCTCTCTAGAAAAACTTCGATGGGCCCCGGGACATTTTGGGTTAAGCGGGGGGACAGTCTGGCAATGCAGGACTGAGTCCCTGGCGGTGTGTGTGTTACTGTGGTAGCCTTTGTTACTTGGTTGGTCCCAGCTCTCTGCGGTCATTCATAGGTTCCCCCCGTGTGGTTTGGGATTTTTGCTCACCGTTCTTGGATCATTTTTGACCCCATGGGGTGGATCTTGCTAGAGCCCCAGATCAGGGGATTATCATGCTCTTGATGTCTCCCATTTTCAAATTTATTGTCCCACTTGATTTTTTTCAACCCCAAAGCTTTTGCCTTTTCAATTCAGTTTTTCCCAGCCTGGTCAGGGCTAAATTTTTTTCTGGTGCCCCTTCAACAGTCGGTCTTCCCCCATATGGAGTTTGGAGGTTATGTTTGAGGTTGGGGGAGGTGTCTCTTTACGATAACAAGTTAAAAACAGGAGCCATTATACGGGTAATGAGTGGGGGACGAGGACCTTTTAAAAGAAGAAGTTACAGCTCGTGAGACCCAAAAATCTTGTTTGTTTGTAGGTGACCATATACTTATTTTCCACCATAATTTGCAAATAAATTCTTTTTTAAGTGGGAGAACTTTCACAATTGGTAGCTTGCTAAATTTTTTTCCCCCACTGAGTCAAAGGGGAAAAAAATAGAGAAAAGGGCAAAAAGAAAGGATACAATATGGGAGGCATTACAGTCCTTTAAAGTTGTAGGGCGGGCCCCTAAAAAAACCCGGGGGGCCCAAAACCCAAATGTTGGGCCCCTAGAATCAACCTCAGAGGGTGAACCCGCACCTATCAGACATTTATGGCATATCCTGCCAATACGTTGTAATATATGTTATAAATGTCACCCCTTCAATACTAAAGCAAACACAGACATTTTAGACAATTGGAAAGACCCTCTCCTGCTCCAACATGACTTTGCCCCATAGAGACATGGTTTGACTTGTTTACTGTAGAGGAACTTGATCGACCTGCCCAGACCCCCCGACCTCAAACCTTCTGAAGACCTTTGGGATGAGCTGGAATGCAATTGAGCCAGGCATTTCACCCATTTAGTGTCTACCCCCACCAATGCCTTTTGGGGCCCAATCACAAAAAAATCTCCACAAACATCTTCCAAAATCTTGTGGAAATGTCTCCTAGAAGAGTGGGGGCTGTTATTTTTGCAGAAGGAGACTTAACTACATGTTGACGTCCATGGCTTAAAATGAGACATTCAAGCTCCTAAAGGTGTGATAGAAGTCCACATATATTGCATAAAGCATGGGGACAACATACAAACTACATTCAACATCACTTGGATCGATGCATAGGGCTGCTAAGATAAAAAAAAAATATGGCCCAAAATTCTAAAAGAAATTGTTTTCCAGGAATATTGGTTTTAACAAAAAATACTCCTTTCTGACGGAGGTGTCCCTGTAACACATAAAGCTCCATGAGCCAGTCACTCAGCCAATGCTGCACCTGCCAATTTAGGTGAGATCAGCTGAACACTTAGGATACATTTATGGGGTACAAGGCTCGTAGAATCGCGCCACAAAAGCCTTATAAGGCTGCTGAAAGGGTTTGGGCCCAAACCCCCTTTTGTGCGAGGCAACTTCCCTGCCCCCCTGAAAGCTTCTATTTCTCGGCACGTAAGTGCCTGAAAATCACTTCTTTTTCGGGCCCTACATTGCAAAATTTCTCATTCAGTCGGTGATTTTTTTCTTGTAACATTCCTTTTACCATATTTATGGGGTGTATTTTAGTGCAGCTGAGCTCTGATTGGTTGCTATGAGCTCCGATTGGTTGCTATAGGCCCGATTGGTTGCTATGGGGTCCGTTGGTTGCTATGACTCTGGGTTGGTTGCTTGATTCTGGTTTGGTTGCTGTGGGGTCTGATTGGTTGCTGTGGGGGCTGATTGGTTTATATGGGCTCTGTTTTTGGTTTCTATGCTCTGGTTAGTTGCCATGGCTCGGTTGGTTGGTTTGGGGTCTGGTTGGTTGATATGGGTCTGATTGGTTGATATGACTATGATTGGTTTATGGCTTATTGGTCGTATGAGCCTGATTGTTGCAATCAAAAAAGAAAGTCTTTATGGCAACATCTGAGTTAATTAGAGACAGCTGTGATGTATTTTAATGCACACCAGAAAACACACTGCTTCTGTGTGTAATCATAGGAAAGTCTAAATAAATCAGCCAAGATATCAGAAAGAGAAACTGTGGACTGCAGAAAGTCTTGACATCCTTGGGTTCAATTTCCAGATACCTGAAGTGCCTCAGTCATCTGTACAAATAATTATGCACAAGTACAAACAAAATGGGACTGTCAGGAAGGGGATGGGCTCTGTGTCTCAGAGATGAACGTGCTGGAGGGGGCGTGGCCGGAAGCCGAGCAAGATGGTTGCAGGTTAGATGGGCTCCGACCACAGGCTATCTACATTTGCAGGCCCTGCTTCCAAATTTGCCCTAGATGGGAAAGAGACGGTCCCAGCTGCTGCCTAAAACCCCAAGGAGGGCTCCGGTCGCCCCGCGGACCCAAACGGCGCTAGACCACTACCTTGCAGCAGCTACTCCCGCCCGCACAGCACCGCGCCTCCAGCTCCCGCCACTACAGCCGGCGCCTGTACAGCGCGACTCCGCTGCCGAGTACCCGCGGCTCCACGCGGCAGTGACGCCGGGATCAGAGATCTCCCCGTATCGTCCAGAGACCAGGGCGACGAGGGCGGCCCTCAGCTCCACACAGCCCTCATTCTGCGGACCCCCACACTTGGGCCAATCTCTTACATCAATTACCAACTAGGAAGTCTCGGTCTTAAGACAAGACATCAAGCAAATAGCGTCCCGAGTGGAAATGCTGGAAGAGGATCATGACAACACCCGAAAATATGTTGCCCAGATTCATCCCTCTATCTCAGCACAGCTATCTGCGGTCCGGGACCTTGCCCGACAGGTTGAAGACCTTGATAACAGGGGTCGGAGAAACAATATTCGGTTCCGGGGGCTTCCTGAGGCCCAGGGAGAGGAAAACCCGCATGCTATCCTGAACGCTGTATTCAACCAAATTCTGGGGAACTCTCCCCCCCCAACCTATCAAGCTGGATAGGGCGCACAGAGCGCTCCGTCCCAAAGGTTCCACCCCTCTGCCCCGGGACATCATGTGCTGCCTTCATGACCACACAGTGAAAGAGGCCATCATGGAAAAGGCCAGAAATTTGCGTCACATTGAATACCAAGGTACCCCTATTCAAGTCTTCCCTGACCTGTCTTGGCACACACTACAAAAAAGGCGCCATCTCCATCCGCTCCTGGCCATCCTGCAGGAAAAACGTATCCCGTATAGATGGAACTTTCCCTTTGCCCTTCTGCGCGGACAGAAGACGAACAGCAATTCTCAAGACCTTTTCAGACCTCCCAAACTTTTGTAAAGTTCTTCAGATCCCTATGCCGAAACTGGATGACTGGGAACTTTCTGCTCTTCCACCTCCCCCGCCTCCAGTCTGGCAGCCGGCTACAGCCCACAAAGGACGCTCTCCTGGTACTTCGCCCCCGGCCCAGAAGGCCAGACATCTGCCTCCCCGTTAGAACCGGGACCGAGCGACGGACAGCTGAGTAGAGCCTCTCATATGTTTCTATGGGACTTTTCTTCTTTCTCTCTCACTTATTTAGCTCATGTTTAGATGTAGGGCCTATGTTGCTTAGTTTCTAATTTAGAAGATAGCCTGTTGGTGAATAGCACCGAAGACCTGTTCTGACCTGTGTGATCTACCTTTCTTTGCACCCGGTTTCTCTCTCCCCTCTCTCAGGGCTATCGGCCAGAGGGAACAGAGAAGATTACCACTTTTTAGGAGGGGGGGACTCTGCTGACGGCTTTGTTAGGTCCTCAGCAGGTACCCGCATTAGCCTCCAAGCCTCCGAACCCAGGCGTGTTTGCGCCTCAGGCGGGGCACTTGCCCCGATTTCTCATTAACTGTTTGCCATACGCCAGGTGTACACACCTACTTGTGAATATCCGTTGTTGTCTCCCCTGATCGTCCTGTGAGCGTTTATTTGTCTCTCTCCTATCGTCTCCCCCTCCCTTTCTGTTTCCTCCTCCCAGAGTTTGCTGACTGGTTAGGTAGTTAGGGAAGATATTTGCCTCATTCCTAGATCCTTACTGCGAACTAATTAGTTTGTATACCATATTCCTTCCTGCCTTCACTCATGGTCCGCTGCGTTACTCTAAATGTCAAGGGGCTTAACTCCAATGTCAAGAGAAGGTTGGCCTTGAGAGAATGCAGATCCTCACGGGCAGATGTGGTCTTCTTTCAGGAGACCCACTATGATTCCAAGGGCTCGTTCAATTTTGCTAAACATTGGTACCCGACTGTTTTCTCAGCCTTTAATGACAAGAAGAAAGCTGGGGTGGCAATACTGATCTCCAAAAATTGCCCAATGCAGGTACAAGCGTCTTTGATCGATCCTGCGGGACGATATATCATTCTCAAAGCCACGCTAGGTGGTAAGCCGGTCACTCTATGTAACGTGTACGTGCCAAATTCCTCCCAAATATCATTTCTGAACAGAGTTTTTGCTAAACTGTCCAAGTTCCCCTCCACGGCCTTGCTTCTGGGTGGAGATTTTAATTTAATCTTCTCAGACTCGATGGACAGGTGCGCTGTAGGAGGGAGAATGTTGGGTCCGTCAATGGCTAGACTTTCAGCAGCTTTCAGACGGCTCATCCGATCTCATGGGCTCTTTGATCTCTGGAGGGTGAACCATCCTAAGGAAAAGGAGTACTCTTTTTTTTCCCATCCTCATCAGACTCACACCAGACTCGACTATTTTTTTGGCAATGCCCCGACTCTTCGCATCCTAAAGGGTTCTAGCATAGGACCTATAACTTGGTCCGACCATGCCCCGGTCACGGCCGACTTTGATTTCCAGTCTACCCCGCTCCGGTCATGCCACTGGCGCCTAAATGAGTCCCTTATTAAAAAACCTATCCAGAGGGAGAAACTACGCGAATCCCTATCCTCATACTTTGAGTTAAATGTGGGCACGGTCCCCGTGCCTTCTACCCTGTGGAAGCCCACAAGGCGGTCTTTTCGGGGCCAACTGAAAAGGGACTATTCGGAAAAGGTTAGCACTCTACGGGCGCTCCTGAAGAAGCTTGAGGGGAGGATGTCCCAATATCCTAGGGTTGCTACGCTCGGCGCATTGTAGCCATTCGCAGTGACCTGAAACACCTAGCGGTACGCAGGGAAGAGAAGCTCCTCCTTTATTCCAGACGAAAATATTATGAATATGGCAACAAGGCCCATACAATTTTGGCTAGACAGCTCAAGGAGCAATCATCGAACTCTATGCCCCAAGCCCTCAGAGATAGGGATGGAACCTTGAGATACGACCCTAAGTCCATAGCTAAATTGTTTCTCAACTTCTTTTCTGATCTTTATTCATTACCCTCGACTCTCCCATCACAGAGGGATAGAGCCCAAAAACTTATCCAGGACTTCTTGCGCCAATGCTCACTGACCCCCCTTCCTCAGGAGGCTTTAGCCTCATTGGGCGCCCCTATTCACATGGAAGAGTTGCTAGAGGTCATCAAAGCCCTACCATCAAGCAAAGCACCCGGGCCTGATGGTCTACCGTACCTTTATTTTAAAGTATACTCTGACACCCTAGCCCCGCACATGTTACAGCTCTATAACTCTTTTATGGACGGGGCTCCTATCCCTGACTCCATGTCTCATTCCCATATCATCCTCATCCACAAGTCAGGTAGGGATCCTGCAGATAGCGCCAACTACAGACCGATTGCCCTCCTCAATTCGGACTTGAAAATATACACAAAAATATTAGCTAATAGGTTAAACCAATGGCTCCCCCAGATAATCCACAAAGACCAGGTGGGCTTTGTTCCATCTCGGCAAGGGGGGGACAACACGAGGCATACGATTGACCTGGTGGACGTGGTTAACCATCACTCGGGGCAGGCCCTCCTCCTTGGCCTGGACGCAGAGAAGCCTTGATAGGCTAAGCTGGCCGTTTCTCTTTGAAACACTGTCGGCATTTGGCTTCTCTGGTTCATATATGAAGGCGGTAACGGGCTTATATGGTTCACCAACTGCGTCCATTAAACTACCCCACTGTACATCGGAAACCTTCCGAATCCATAATGGCACCAGACAAGGGTGCCCACTGTCTCCGCTCCTATTTGCGCTCTGTATTGAGCCCCTTGCGGCCGGCATCCGAGCCAATCCTGACATTAAGGGTATCCGGGTCAGAGACAGGGAGTTTAAACTGTCCCTTTTCGCTGATGACATACTCTTAACGCTCTCTGAGATGCATACCTCGTTACCGGCCGTCCACACCCTTCTTGCCGAGTTTGGAACCCTATCTGGGTATAAAGTAAACACCACTAAAACAGAAGCCCTCCCAATAAACATCCCTGAAGAGGCCTTAGCTTCTCTCAAGCACAACTATCCCTTTAAGTGGCAACCACACTCACTCAAGTACCTGGGCACACAGATTACTGCCCAGTATGGCTCACTCTATGGCGCAAATTTGCCCCCGCTCTTCAAAGAGATAAAGAATTTGCTTTCTAAATGGCATTATCTCCCGCTCTCCTTCTTCGGAAGGATAAACGCTGTTAAAATGTCTATATTGCCCAAACTTCTTTATCTCTTCGAAACCCTCCCTGTTGCGGTCCCTTTGGGAGAGCTGCGTTCTGTTCAGGCGGCCATCCTCAGATTTATATGGGCAAGAGGTAGGCATCGGGTTGCCAAGACGGTACTCGTGGCCAGCAGACAGAAAGGAGGTTTGGCCGTCCCTGACGTCCTCCTTTACTACTGGGCCTCCCACCTGCGTCGCATTCCGACATGGTCTACCCTCCGAGCGTACTCCAAATGGATGGAGATCGAGAAGCTATGGCTCGCTCCATTCCATCCGAATGCACTCCTCTGGCACTCTCGACCCTTGCCTAATCTGGGCTACCTATTGGGCCCTATTAGGTTTACCCAACAGATCTGGAACCACTGTAGGAACAGATTCCAGTTGGCCTCTAGGGCATCCCCAATGGCCTCCGTTGTATGCACCCCCCTGCTGCCCACTGGTTCGTCGAGATTGGTTGCTGGGCCGTGGCTGGGGCATGGTCTATTCCGTTTCGTAGATATTGCCAGGGCTGAGGATCGGAGATTGATACCGTTTCCAGCCCTCCAGAGAGACTATCAACTCCCAGAAAGATCGAGGTTCCATTACTTGCAGATATCGCATCTTTTGTTTTCTATGTTTGGCACGTGCACGTTATCCACCCCCACTCGATTTGAGCAAATATGTAAAGCAAGCCATTCCACTAGAGGGCTTATCTCGGCGCTCTACACCATTCTCTCAGACCCGTTTCCCGACGATGCCCCGACACATAGGTACATGGCAAAATGGGAATCATACCTGGGCAGGGACATTCCTTACCGGACATGGCAAGCTATATGGAGGGCTGCAGCCAAGTCTTCGATTTGCACAACATATAGGGAAAATTTATATAAAATACTTCTCTTTTGGTACCACACTCCTGAGGTCCTGCATAAGTGGAATCCACAGCTGCCCCAGTCCTGTTGGAGATGTCACACTGCTATTGGGACGCTCCCCCACATCTTTTGGGACTGTCCAATAGTTCAGGGCTTTTGGTTGCAAGTGCAGGATCTCCTGCACAGGGTCTTAGCCGTGAGGATTCCTCTTGATCCTCTAACCTACCTGTTGAATGGCCCAGTACAGGGTCTCCCTAAAGCTGATTCTGCATTAATGCTACACATTCTAACGGCGGCCAGGTGCCTGATTTCGGGGAGATGGCGCCAAACAGCGCCGCCAGCTGCAGAGGACCTTTGCCAACGAGTTGTGGAGATCAGGCGTATGGAATACTTGACGGCCTCCTTACATGATAGAATAGACCAGTTTGAGAAGACATGGTTTGCCTGGGATGTCTTTCGCACCATGAACCCTACATGACTCTAGCCGGTCCTTCCTGAGACCTCTCCCCTCGTGGTTACCCACCCTACCCTGACGTCTCTTCCCTTCGTCCGTGTGATCCCCTGTCTTTATGTTCTAGGAGTTCTACGTTTATATGACTTAAAAATTGATTTTAATGTTTTTAAGTTCAGACATGTGCATTCTTCCATAGAACCATTGAAATTTTCAATAACTGCGTACTTCACCTGATCTCTCCATGTCTCTTTCTTAGATGATCTCTGTTAGGCTTATATGCTGAAAAGCTTTGGTAAAGTGTACATGTCTTCATTGTCCTTTCTACCTATGTTAAAAAATGTAATAAAAATTTTCAATTTGAAAAAAAAAAAGAGATGAACGTGCTTTGGTTCCACATGTGCATATCAACCCAAGAACAAAAGCAAAAGACCTTGTGAAGATGCTGGCAGAAGCTGGTAACATTGTGTCATTATCCACAGTGAAAGGAGTACTGTATCAATAGGCTGAAAGGCAAAGGCGTAACTTGAAGCTTCTGGGCCCTGGTGCATTAGCCCCTCCGTTAACATGTGCCATTGACAATGCTATAGCTGAAGGGCTTTTGGGGCCCCCTCAGGCTGCTGGGCCCGGTAGCGACCGCTACCTCTGCACCCCCTATAGCTATGCCCCTGCTGAAAGGCCTCTCTGCCAGGAAGAAGCCATTACTCCAAAAGAAACATATAAAAGCCAGATTAATGTTTACAAATGCACAGGAACAGAGACCTACATTATTGGAGACATATCCTGTGGTCTGACAACACTAAAATTGAACTGTTTGGCCATAATGACCATAATTATGTTTGGAGGTAAAAGGGAGACGCTTGGAAGCCTAAGAACACCATCCCAACTGTGAAACACGGGGGTGGCAGCATCATGTTGTGTGGGCAGTGGCAGTTTATCTCTGCACGGACGTTCTGGAACTACATGTGCAGCTGCAATAGTGGAGAGCAATCTGTCAGCATTAGCTGGGTGTCCATTGAGAAGGCAGGGATGGATTTCCGTCCCTGCCTTCCTGATCGCCGTACATACAGTTCAGCCTCCTTGCTTCCTTAAAGTAAAATAACTAAAAAACAGACACAAAATTTTATATAAAAAAAATACTAACAACCCAACCAGCTATGTATATCCCTGCCCCAAGGACCCCAAAAGTTTATATCACCTATTTGTAAACTCTGTGTGTCATGATTGTGCCTGACAGACCCCCAACTTTGAGCCCTGGTCGTCGGCCACGGCCGATGCAACAAAAAACGCAGTTTCGGCCGTAGTTTCTTTATGTTTGTTTTCACCAGTGTGAACACTGTCATACTCTGCTCTGTTAATTGATTCCTGGTCAACGCTCGTAGTCAGTGTCCTCCAGCACTCGGCTAGTTAACTTATTTCCTTGCAAGCCTTTTTGATTGACAGCCTTGTATTCCAACCCTTTATTTTGTTGCTTCCACCTATCACCTCTGTTCTCTGGTTTGTTATAAAAGGGTTCCTGTGCCATGCCTGCCTGCCTTGCCTTCTATACTGGTTACTTTTTGTGCCTGTAAGCTAGCCTGTTACTCTTTCTTGCCTTACCTGTTACCTGACCTGACCTTGGATTTACTTACCTACTATTCCTCTGCTTAAGTGACTCTGTACTGCTTCTCCCGACTGTTGCTGACCTGGCTAGTTTGACCTTCTGTAATTGTGTTTAGTGTTAGTTGTGTCTGCGTCTTGTGTTCTCACCTACTTAGAGTATCTTGCAGTCTTTGGATGGGGCCGACCTGTTAAGGAGTTGGGCATCCCCAAAAGGCAGGGACAGGGGGTTGGGAACAGCGTTAGGGCCTCACTCTGTCTGGTTTCTATGCGTGTGCCCCTGACTGGTTCCTCACACCGTGATGGAAAAGTAACACAATTACAAACCTTATTTTAGCCCTGAAACAAATAAATTAAAAAAGTGTGAAAAACAGACTTTATTTCTTTTTTACTATTTTTCTTCATATTATAAAAAGTGAACATCGAAAAAAAAAAAAGCCTAATATATCACGGAAAGAAGGCAAAAAATTCATAGAAGGAGAAAGAGTTATCGCTTTAAAACCTCCAGGTACTATGGGAAAGGAAAATGTGCCCGGTCAGGAACTGGTACGGGTAAGTCCATGCAATGAGTAAATTTTACTTGTCATCTTCTGCCATTGAAAAAACGCGTCGGATGAGTATTTCACATGGGATTGCAGGTGGTTTTACGGTTGTTTTTATACTTGTGGTTTGTAGTCAGAAACTAGTCCTATTCATCTCTATGTAGTTTTGGACACGAAAACGCATTAAAAACCATATACAAATATTTGTGACGCGTTTTACACAAGGTTGTTAGTCATCCCCATTGACGTCAATACTAAATTTACATGCGGAAAATGACCAAAGAATGAACATGTTCAAAGCTTTTGAACGGTGAAAAACCGACCAATGAGAATATGCGTTGTATGACCCACAATGCGTTTTTTTCTGTTGATGTCAATGGGGATGATTTTCTTTTGCTTTTAGATAAGTACGTTGGAATCATGTGGATTCCGCTCTGAAATACTCGTTGCGCGGACGTAGCCTTAGGAACATTACAGACTGTTTTGTTCAATTGCATTTAGTAAGGGCCCAATAAAACCAATGATACAAGGCTTGAAACTTGCTTATGTTTTTTCAGGCTAAATGCCAGTCCTTAGTTATATAAAACACTTAGTTATATGACTAAGGGCTGGTATTCAGCCTGTAAGCACGTTTCAAGCCTTGCATCATTGGTTTTATTGGGTGATCTGTACCGTGTTTAACCCCTTAAGGACCACAATACGTCTTTTGTCATCGGGTCAAAAATGAGTCGGCATCAGTGCCCTGTGTTGGACAGTGGTGCCAATAGGGCAGTACGGGCGGTACTCCTGTCAGGGGACCTAATCAAAAAGGGGCCCACTGATATAGTGAAAAAAATAGGAACTAGTAATGGGTGGGGGCCCCAATTGATTTGGCTGTATGGGGCCCTGTGACGGTTAATAGATGACTGATGGCAGCCCTGGTGCTGGATGACAGCCAGGACCCTGCTCTAATGGCAAAGAGTGGACAGTCCTCAGATTTGAGCTGTTAAACCCCTTGGATGCCGCAGTGAATAGTGACCATTGCATCCAAGCGGTTTTAGAAGGAGGTGGTTCTCTCTCTTATCCCATTGGCCCATTGGATGTGTTCCCCAGGAAGGGCCCAGTAGCAAGGGCATAGCTATAAGGGGTGCAGAGGTAGCAGTCGCTACCAGGCCCTGCAGCCTGAGGGGGCCCAAAAGCTCTACTGCCACATAAGGAGACACCAGTATTGTAAGTGGTACATGATAGCTGGGGGGGGCCCATTTCAGTTTGTGCAGCAGGGCCATGGAGCCTCAAGTTACCAGGCACTTTTACTCTGACAGGTAAAATATAATGCACTACATAAGTAATGCAGCATATCATATCACCAAATAATTGCATGATTAAGTCCTTTAGTGAAACTGAAAAAAAAGAAAATAAAAAGACATAGATAAAAAAAAAATAATTTTTTTCCTAACAAAATTCCTATATACAGAAAATAAAATGAATGAACAAAACATAATAAAAAGCAACCAAAAAGTCCTTTATACTCCAAAATGGTGCAATAAGAAATAAACGTCATCCTGAAATAAACAAGCCCACCTCCAGTACTATCAACAGAAAAATAAAAATATAGGTTTTGAAATACGGAGACACCCAAACAAACGGTTTTTATTTTTCACAAAGTGTAAATCGTGTAGTTCGTTTTTTTATTGCATAAATTTTGTTATAGGCGTTTTTTTGTGCTATTTTACTCCCGTGATGCTTATGCCTAATGCACTAGGAGTCTGTTAACCTGGGTGAGTGCTAACAGATTGATTGATAAAATTTTACTATTACTGGTCCCAATTCATTGGGAGCTAGGGCGTGGGAGAAGCAGCAGCCGCCGAAGAGTCTAAGACTATGTTCACACGGGGAAATTTCGGCATGCATTTCGCCGCGTATTTGCACCTAATACAGGCGAGATGCACGCCGAAATTATGTGAAATCCATAGTTTTCATAGAGAACTATGGATTACGCCTCTTCCCCCCCGCCCGTACAATACGATCGTTTTGTATGCGCGGGGAGATAAGTGACATGTAATTATTTTGGGCAAATACGTGCCGCGAGTAATGAATGTCAATGGGGCCGGCGGGCTGCCGGACCCCCCCCCGGCGCAGGTGTACGCGCGTATTACTGCGAGTTCCCGAAAGACACAATGTACTGCGGCGCGTACTGTACGTGCCGCGATACATCCTATGAGCATACCCTAAGATCTGAGGACTAATTGTGATCCATGAAACAGGCTTGTACGGGAGTTGTGCCGTCCAAATGCACAACCTGAAAAGGTGCGTCAAGACAGGCAATTTTTAAAGCTTCCTCATCAGTAAGAAATAATACACAAGGAAGCGCTCTTTCTTTTTCTTCTTCTTTATTGGCTCTTGTAATGTGACTCACAAAATGAAAAATAATGTGTGGTCCTTATAGGGTTAAAAAGTCTGTGGAATAAAGTAAGAAGTTTTTATGGGAAGCTGGAGTCCTCCTATTCGTTATATATGTACCTATGCAGCCAGGTTCTACTGCAAGTCCGTGCATGTCGACCTACTGCTGCAGGTAAGCTGGTTACAGACTACTGTGATCGGGTAAGGGTCCTATAGCTCTAGTGAACCCAGTCTACCCATAAACAGCAATAAAAAATGATATTGAAAGGGTCAACCGTTTTTTTCTATACTTATATTTACTTTTACATACTTCTGTATTTAAAAGGAACCTGTCACAATGACCACACTATCGGATCTGCGGGCAGCAGGTTACAGAGCAAAAAGAGCAGAGCAGACTGATATATTATTCTGTGGGGAAAGATTCAGTAGGACTTGTATTTTAGTCATTTAAATCCTGCTTATTCTGGGTTAAAGGGGTTGTCTCACTACAAGGATTGCAAACACAAGTCACTTTGGAACATATGTCCATTAACAGTTTCCTACCTATTCCTAGATATCCACTCCTGTATGGGCTGCATCAGCTCCTCAGGTCGCTATAGCTACAGACCTTTTCAATCTCACCTGACAGGCTGCCAGCACTGGTTGCTATAGCTACAGACCTGTTCAATATCTCCTGATAGGCTGCCAGCAGTGGTTGCTATAGCTACAGACTTGTTAAATCTCTCCTGATAGGCTGCCATCGCTGGTCACTATAGCTACAGACCTGACTTCTACTGCAGCCTTGTAGAAGCCAGTAAACACGCCTCTGAATTCAAAATGAAACCAAGAAAACAGGACTGAGGTAAGATGAATCAATGTAGCAAGACAACCCCTTTAAGGAGTCCAGTAGGTGGAGTTATCAGTGACGGACAGCCTTCCTTGTATTCGTTTTCATATAGAGACATCTGTCAATCACTGATAAGACCGCCTACTTGACTCCTTAACCCAGAATAAGCAGGGATTTAAATAAATAAAACACAAATTCTACTGAATCTTTCCACACAGAATAATATATTGAACTGCTCAGCTCTTCCTGCTCTATAAGATGTTGCCTGCAGATTTGTTCAGTGTGACAGGCTCCCTTTAAGGAGTTCTCCCCTTGGTACAATTATTAGTTGTTAGGATAGTCCCTTGACAATGAGCTGACTACAAAGTGTTCCGTTAGTTGGACCCCAGCACTCATCTGTAATCTGTGGGGAAACCTGTATGAAACGGTTTTGGTCTAAAACTAACTTTTTTCCCCACAGAAACCTATGGGGAAAAAGTTAGTTTTAGACCAAAACCGTTTCATACATGTGGCCCTAATTGTTCAAATTCCCACCAAAAGGGAAATTGAACATTGCACATTCCATATAGGACTCCCCTGCATTAAAGGGGTTTTCAAATCTTACACTATGATGGCATATCAGTCAATAAGCCATCAAAGTGTGAAAGGGTGGGCCCCACAGCTATCTCAGGAACGGGCCCCTAAAAGTGTCAGCTTGCGCACAACTCTCCATTCTGTTCTATAGGAGTTCCAAGTACAGCTGAACTGTGTGTTTGGCTGTATTTAGAAGTCCCCTAGAACAGAATGGAGAATTTTAAAAGCGTGACTGGCTCTGCATTCTGATCCAACACTTTTGGGGGCTGGTCCCAAGATAGGTGAGGGTCCTAAAGGTGGGACTGGCACCTATTACCCTTTGGTGGCATATCCTATTGGTATGTTATCAATGTAGGAGATGATTTTCCTAATTGGGACTATAGAAAGGGTTTTTATAAACCGAAGAACCACTTTAATAATTGGCAGCAGTACAAGATAAAATCAAAGCTCCGGTAAACGCTACATTCAAGAAGCGTTTAACTTGATGCCCTGCTTTAAAATAATTATCAACCGCATTGCACAGTGCAAATGGTCATTAAACCTTGCAATAAAGATATGACAAACAGAAGCATTGATTATATAGAACTAGAATGGCAATAAAATCCTTTATAATAAATTATAAAGTGTTATTAGGAGCAAATCAATTTACATAGCCAGCACGACACGTTCATTCTGAATTAATTGTCTTTCTCCCAGAGCAAGATTTATATTACTAAAAATAACATGAATGACCAATTGTTTCTTAAGTCCTGAGTTACATAGTTTTCAAGCCTGAAAAAAGACAGACGTCCATCCAGTTCAGTCTACTGTCCTATAGGGTTAACCGAGAGGAAGGCAAAACCCCCATGAAGTGGAAGCCAATTGTCCTCATTTAAGGGAAAACTTATCTTCCATGACTCCAATCTGGAATCAGATAAATCTGATCAAGACCCTCTCCAGATCCTGATCTACTATAAACTTGTTATATTAATTACATCTAGAAATGTACCCAGACCCTTCTCCAGAATCCTGGTCACAATAAACTTGTTTATGATTACATCTAGAAATGTATCCAGACCCGTTCTCCAGATTCCTGGTCACTAAACTTGTTTATTATTACATCTAGAAATGTATCCAGACCCTTCTCCAGAATCCCGGTCACTATAACTTGTTATATTATTACATCTAGAAATGTATCCAGACGCTTCTCCAGAATCCTGGTCACTATAACTTGTTATATTATTACATCTAGAAATGTATCCAGACCCTTCTCCAGAATCCTGGTCACTAGAACTTGTTATATTATTACATCTAGAAATGTATCCAGACCCTTCTCCAGAATCCTGGTCACTATAACCTGTTATATTATTACATCTAGAATGTATCCAGACCCTTCTCCAGAATCCTGGTCACTATAACCTGTTCTATTATTACATCTAGAAATGTCTCCATTCCCAGTCACTATAACTTGTTATATTACATCTAGAAATGTATCTAGACCCTTCTCCAGAATCCCGGTCACTATAACTTGTTATATTATTACATCTAGAAATGTATCCAGACCCTTCTCCAGAATCCTGATCACTATAACTTGTTATATTATTACATCTAGAAATGTATCCAGACCCTTCTCCAGAATCCTGATCACTAGAACTTGTTATATTATTACATCTAGAAATGTATCCAGATCCTTCTCCAGAATCCGGTCACTAGAACTTGTTTATATTATTACCATCTTAGAAATGTATCCAGACCCTTCTCCAGAATCCGGTCACTATAACTTGTTATAATATTAATCTAGAAATGTATCCAGACCCTTCTCCAGATTCCTGTCGCTATAACTTGTTATAATTACATCTAGAAATGTATCCAGAACCTTCTCCAGAATCCTGGTGACTATAACTTGTTACATTGTTACATCTAGAAATGTCTCCAGACCCTTCTCCAGAATCCCGGTCACTAGAACTTGTTATGAAATTACATCTAGAAATGTATCCAGCCCCTTCTCCAGAATCCCGGTCACTATAACTTGTTATGAAATTACATCTAGAAATGTATCCAGACCCTTCTCCAGAATCCTGGTCACTAGAACTTGTTATATTATTACATCTAGAAATGTATCCAGACCCTTCTCCAGAATCCTGGTCACTAGAACTTGTTAATTATTACATCTAGAAATGTATCCAGACCTTCTCCAGAATCCTGGTCACTATAACTTGTTATATTATTACATTTAGAGATTTATCCTGACCCTTCTCCAGAATCCCGGTCACTATAACTTGTTATATTATTACATCTAGAAATGTATCCAGACCCTTTTGAACTCTGTTAGTGAATTCACCCTGACAATTTACTCTGGCGGAGAGTCCCACAGTCTCAATGCTCTTACAGTAAAGAACCCCTTTCTATGTTTATGGAGAAACCTTCTTTCCTCTAAACGTAGAGGAAGCCCCCTTGGTCTGGGTCCAGATATGAGTATAAAAAGATCTTGGGAGAGATCTCTATATTGACCACTGATATATTTATTAGGTCCTCCCAAAGTCATATTTTCTCTAAACTAAATAGTCCTAATTTTGCAATTCAATCAAAACACAACAGCAATATAGACCAAAAAATTAGCAAGTTAAAAAATGTCAAAATATAATCATTTTATTAGTATGAAACAAAACATTACAATTTAAAAAATATATAAAAATAGTTCAGAATGGTAGAATCAATACACAAAATGTCCAAAATTTTCTTTGTGGTTCTGACGGTAATTTAATTGTTTAGAATGTTCTAAAGGCGCTTTTTTTTTAAAAACCCATATTTAAAAGAAAAGCCCCACCAAAATACAGTTCTCGAAACTGTTTGGAAAATGTTTCCTTTATGTTCAAACAATTGCAAATATTTTATTTTTTTGTACAAACTGTTTCCAAGCCATTTTCACTTATTTGGAAACACTGAAAATAATATTTTGAAAACATGTGTATAGGATGTTTTTATGTCCAGACCTGTCTGTTGAGCTAGAGATGATTACCTCGGAAGCCGTGGTTATCGCACAAAGTTATTTGTATCTTTTGGAAACGGAGCAACTTCTATGACTTCTGTCCAAGATTTACTTGAGTCATCAAAAAATGAGTCATTGTTTAAGTCCTTTTTTTATGAAAACAAATTTTTGGGAATTTTTTTTTTTTTTTTATTTTTTCAATCCTTTAATATTTTTAAAATAATTTTTAAAAAGGGTTTTTTGCCAAGAAGTGAGTTTCTTACCTCTTAATTCTCAGAAGAGAAAATAAACAAAGCATGCTGCCTCACGCTCCCCAGAGGGGAGAAGGGGGGTGAAACACGCCGAAGCGGGGGGTTTTGAATGTTTTCCAAAAAAATCAATTTCAACAGCAATTCTCTATACAAAAAAACAAGATCTTTCCCCAGTCCCTTCTAGTTCAAAATTTCCCGTCATCTAGGGAAATGCAAAACGCAAGGCGCCAGTCACTTCTTTGCTGCTGGTCGTGTCTAAAGCAAATTTTTTGAACTAAGGGCATGTAAAGAAGCTGTTAAAATCTCAGAGGCTTCACTTTTTGTAATCACATATATTAGAAAAGTGATTAAATACCCATTTTGGAGGTTCCCACGTCAACATTACATCGTGGCAAAACCCCTTTAAGTCTTGCAGTTTTTTTTCACTTTGGCCACTAGGCCTTGTTTGCACTGCTTTAACAGCAGTCAGAGAGATGCTTTACAGTAGCTCCATGCACATAGGAGACTTAAGACTGTCTCAGTCCCATTCACTTCTATAGGAGAGTTTTCTAGTCGTGCTCTGTGACCTGGGAAGAAATCACTGTGCAGGGAGGTGAAAGGTTGAACTGTAACTATCTCCTCTTGTGACCGGTGGATTCTGTGTTATCTAGTCACACTGGTGTCTCCTTTCAGTTTGACCCTCTTTGTGCTGATAATGAGCAGACAACCGAGAACCTTTCTGTACAGAACAGGAAGTGGCAGACTATTAATAGGCTTAGTGGCCAAAGTGAAAACTGCAGGACTTAAGAATTATTAAAAAATATTGAAAGTGATATGGAAAATTTAAAAAAAAGAAAAGATAACCAAAAATCCCTAAAAAATGTGTTGAACATAAAAATGTGAGTTAAACAGCAAATAATTTTTGATGACACCTTCCCTTTAAATTATTCCTATAAAGTGGTGGATGAAAATTTGTGAACCCTTCAGAATTTTCTATATTTCATATTTCTAAATCTGACCTAGAACTACATAAAATTTGAATCTTCTGTCATCATTGTTTATGTATATGTAGTATATAGTTATGTAGCTGTTTACTTTCTTTTTTAAAAGTATATAGACAATGAAAAGACTCTAAGGGCGATATATATGTATGGGGCTGCGCCAGTATTCTGGTGGGCTTTCAGCCCAAAAACTGGTGCAGCCCTGTTCCCTAGATGTATGAGCAGACACACTCCAAAATTAGGTGCATTTTGCAGCGCCGGCGGCACTTTGTAATGCGGCCAAGATGTGGGGGAGTTCTGGAGGCGTGTCGCAAAACAACAGTATGATTCTACACATTTATGACTGGAGGACGGCAAAACAGGGCGCATTGCTGCTAGAACAGCCAGACCAAGTTAAAAGTGGTTTACCTGAGCCTGGGTTGTCATATTGGAACTAGAAAGCGCCAAATCTATGACCCTCAGTAGAAGAGCTTCATACATTCGGCTTTAACGCTATTTAGAACTGGCATCTCTGTGTCTACATCATACATGTCACCCTAAACCTCAATGAGGAATTTCAGTCTTGTAAAATGCTTTAGGATATTACATACCCAGAGTAAAACTACAGTGATGCTTGAAAGTTTGTGCACCCTCAGAATTCTTTTATATTGTTGCATAAATTAGTCCTAAAACTACATGCATGCAATATTCACACAAGTCCTTAAGGTAGATAAAGAGAACCAAATCAAAAAAATGAGTCAAAATATTAGACTTGGTCATGTATTTGTTGAGGAAAATAATTATATATATATACATATCTATATCTATCTATCTATCTATCTATCTATCTATCTATATATATATATATATATAATATTATATATAATATATAATATATATATATATATATTAATATATATTTATATATATATATATATATATATATATATACATTATATTGGATTATTTTTGACCACAAAAACATGACCAAGTCTAATATTTTGACTTATAAGTTTGTGTTGGTTCTCTTTATCTACCTTAAAGGAGTTGTCTCACTACAGGCTTTCAGCCTACCTCAGTGTGTCTGGCACCATAGGATTTTTGAATTCAGGGGTGTGCTTCTTGTCTGCCTCTTCTCCTCCCTCTTCCCTCCTCCCCTCAGCACACAGACAGCTCTCCTCCTCTGACTGCAGTAACTTCTATACAGCAGGGTGAGAGCGAGGGGGGTTTGCTGCCAGAGTTAACCCTGTGTGTGCCTGCCTAGGTCTGCTGCAGGCTGCTCACTGCTAGATCAGCTGCACTGTGTGGCTGAGCTCTTGCTGCTCCTCTCCACAGAGTCAGGAGACAGCAGGGAGAGGGCTGATCTATGAGTGGCTATGGAGCCAGAGGTCTGTGAAGCTGTGTATGCTAATAGCAGAGCAGGGGGGGATGTAAAGGTTTCTATACCCCCTGCTTAGCATACACATCTCCACGGACATCTCAAGCAACAACAAAAACACTGTCCTCCCATCAGAACAGACACAGGGTAGCTGTGAGGTGTGTTACTATAATCACATGTGTCACTAATAGAGAAGAGCAGGGAGGGATATGAACCGTTCACATGCCCCCCTGATCTGTTCTATTAGTATAGTCAAAGCTCCACAGACACATCATGATTATAGTAACACACTTCCCTGCTGTAACATCGTACTGACCACAGATCAGCCTCACCTCTGCTCCCCTCAATCTGTGCAGAGAGCAGGACGGAGCAGGCACACACAGGGTTAATCCAGGCAGCACAGCTATACAAACACAGAAGCCAGGAGTAGAGCCCTCCCTCCCCCTCCCCTACAGAAGCATCACAAGTGGCCTCATACTGTGCAGGAGGGGCTCTGTGCTCTGACCTGTATTGAGAAGCTGATGAGTCACCTGCACTGGCAGCCAGTGAGAGAAAAATCAACAGGTCTGTCGCTATAGTGATTTGAGGAGCTGATGCACTCCTACTACCAGGGATAACTCAAAATCAGTAGGACATTTGTCATGAACATATATTGCAAAGCTGCTTGTTTTTTAAAGATCTTTTAATTAAAACCCAATTATTGTAGCGAGACCACCCCTTTAAGGACTTGTGTGAATATTGCATGTACACTACCGCTCAAATGTTTGGGGTCACTTAGGAATTTCCTTATTTTTGAAAGAAGAGCACAGTTAAAATCTGATCCTCACAACACATTTGTGGGAGTATATGATGGCGCAAATAAAGGAGTTTTCAGAAGACATAAGAAGAGTTGTTAATGCTCATCAGGCTGGAAAACGTTACAAAACCATCTCCAAAGAATTTTGACTCCTCCAAGCTACAGCCATACAGGAAAGAAATTTAAGATGATTAGTACCCTTTCCAATAATGGTCCGCAACCACAGATCATGGCGAGAGCAATGCAAGGTGTATATAGTAGTCCACGAGGTCACAAAGGAAGCAGGGCAACCTCAAAGCAACTAAAGGCCTTTCAGACATTAGCTAATTTAATTTTAAAAAGTCCACCATCGAAAGGACACTGAGTAACAATGGAGTGCAGGGCAGGATTGCAAGGAAAAAGCAGATACTCTCCAAAAATGACATTGAGGCCTGTCTGCAGTTTGCTAAAGATCCACTGCACATTTTGGAAGGCTTTTCTAACAATGTTTTGTGGATGGATGAGACCAAAATTGGTCTCACCAAAGTGAGAAGCGTTATGTTTGGGGAAAGCTTCCCAGCATAAAAACTCATTCCATCTCTAAAACACAGTGGTGGCAGTATCATGGTTTTGGCTGGTTTTCTGCACCTGGGTGAGGACAGCTTGCCGTCATTGATGGAACAATGAATTCTGGATAAGACCAGCAAATTCAACACAAAAATGTCAGGAAATCTGTCCGTGAGTTGAATCACATTGTGGGTTGTGCAGCAGAACACGGACCCTCAACACGCAAATTGTTCTACCAAAGAATGGTTAAAGAAAATTAAAGTCAACCTTTCGGAGTGGCCATAGTCTTGACTTTAATCCTATAGAAATGTTCTGGAAGGAGCTGAGGCAAGTAGCTCATAAAAGGAAACCACCAACATAACAGAGCCAAAACTGTTTTGTACAGAGGAATGGGCTAAAACTGCTCTATGCAGATGTTCAGGACTAATCAGCGATTTTCAGAAACATTTAGATGTAGCTATTGCTGCAAAATGGGGACATATCAGATACTGAAAGCAAAGTGTTAGAGATAGTCAGGGGTGCACAAGAAGACACAGACGAAGTAAGGGCCTGATGCAGGTCCCAACCTCCTTCCATACCTTTTGGGGTACCCGACTCCTTACTAGGTCGGCCCCAACCTGAAGACTGGGAGCTACTCTGAGCCAAGTGAGACACAAGACGCAGACGAACAAATACAGAACAAATAGGGGAAGTCAGACAGGTCAGTAACGAACGGACAGCGCAGTACAGAAACGGGTGACAGACGAGAAACCAGGGTCCAAGCCAGAGTCAAAGAACACAAAGAAATCCAAAATGCAAGCAGGCGAACTATAGGTAGAGGAAACCATATAGCAGGCAAGTTAGACAGGAAGCAGAGACTTTATATAGGGAAGAGGAGAAAGTAGAACAGAGGTGATAGGAGAGTGGAAATGTCAATCACCAAAGGAACAAGTTAACCCATAAAGTGCTGTAAGATTTCTGGCTACGGGCTTTGGTCAGGAATCAATTAAGCAAACAAAGCTTAGCAGACAGCGTTAACACTGGGAAAAGTATCATGGCTGAAGCGACCAGAGTCAGACGCAGAGGGTCTCCCCGGCGCAATCGTGACACAAAGGTTCACATATTTGCGACACTAATAGGTTTATGATATTGGACCATTTTCTTCAAAAAAATAAATGACCAAGTCTACCATTTTATTATTTGGTTCTCTTTATCATCTTTTAGGATTTGAGTGAAATTATTAGGTTCATTCATTAATAGTCAAACTTTTTCTGACAAAACATTTCTGTAGCGTTTACAAGCTTTCAAAGCTGCTACTTGTATTCCAGCGCATCCGAATTCACTATGTAATCCAAAGTATTTTTTTCGAGTACCTGAATTTCAACTCCTTCGTATCTTTAGAGACTTTGAGAAAAGGAAACAGGAGATAACTTCAATTAGTATAAAAGGTTAAGGGAAAAGTGTGAAGTAAACCATGGTGCTTATAAACTCCCCAAGACAATGCAAAAACATGAATCTTGTAAAAAAAAAAAAAACAGTCGCGATCGTCCAGCGGAAGGGAAATGTTCCACCGACTTCGTGGTAGGCAACCATGTCCAATGCGATTAGCAAACTTTGTTTCTTGTTATCCATCAGAAATAGAAAACATAGAACACCATTGCTTACCTGCTACACTAAAAACAGCAGAAGTTGGAAGGCTATAATCAGAGCACCGGTAAAGCCGGACCTTAGCTCCTGGAGATAGCTCACTGCACTATTGTATGAGAATCAGAGGGAGAATGTATAATCTAGATCCTAAAATAAACAATTTCAATGACGGAAGACGAAGCTAAAGCCGACCGTACTAAACACCACTTTCTCGGACACGTGGCTTTTACTGGAATAAAGAAATGGGCATCCTACATTTCATCTGCTTTTGGGAGAGAATCTGTTGGTTCCATTTGCTTTTAGGGGTTGTCCAGTAAAAAAAAAAAAATTCTATTCCATTGGGGTCAGAGTGGTAAAAAAAACAACTTATCTAGCTGTCCCCCGCCGCTGTCACTCCAGAGCTCCTGGCGATTCCATCCTCTCGACTTCCAGGTTCTCATCCTGACACTCTACAGAGGCTCATGATCTGTTGTAACGTTGAATGATGACATATCACTGCGAGCCCTCTTCTCCTATGTTGTGACAATGAAGGAACCCTGGAAGTCCCCCCGACACAGCCCCACCACCCCGAGGAGAACAATTGGAGATCGCCAGGGAGCTCTTTAGTGATGATTGAGGGGGATCCAAGATACAATAGTTTCACGAAAATCAACGGCAGTGTCTCCTATACTATATTAATTTTTGCCTCCCTAACGACGAGCCTATGACTTCTTTTCAGGGGTACTGTCTTATTTTTCTCATGAACAATTAATTCACATTTATTGATGAAAACAAAACATCAACATGTATTAATATATTGTAGTGACTTCTCAAACAAACATCCAGCAGAAGCAGCTGAACTCTGAAGTGCATAAACAAAATGACACTTATGTCCCTTTATTCCTTCGCGGGGATGTCTTATTATTTGGGAAACTTGGGTAGGAATTTTTTTCCATTTTCGGACCACCCTGATCCCTTATAAACTAATTCTATTTTTACTGGACAACCCCTTGTTTGCATCCATGGTAACTATAAAACTAGAATTTTGGGCCACATGTATGACAAACTCGTTTAGGTATAATAACTCACTCTTTTGACATAGTAAGTATGGGGCAAAAAAGTGAAATTTTTAGACATAAAGAGGGGTCATACATCTGTGGCCCCGTTTTGTGCTTTGTACCTTTCTTTGCCAGGTAGTCATAAGGTTTGGTCTAGATGACTTAGACACATACTACAGAGCTGTTCAGTGATTGTCATCATTCACATTGGTCCTTGTCCCCGTTGAGGCTCATAGGGCAACATGTATGAAGGATGGGCGTTCTGAAAGTGGGAATTTGTCGACTGTCAACTGTGTTTGGGCGCAGTACGAAACCTTAGGCACTTAAGTAAACACGCCATACACATGTAGAAAGGCTAGTAGATAGGCTGGAAATAAGAGAAGTCACTTAGACATAGCATTCTCAAGTGAATAGAAACTATAGTTACTGATCCTAGCTTGGAGGACCACTAGGTCCCAGCAATACCTGTGCTGTGCTGGCTCTCTGCGTATGTAGATTAAAGGGCTCCAGAGAGCAGGCAACTATTACATTTCCAAATGTAATGTAAGTACTACAATTAAAAATTTAAAAAACTTGAGCAATTCCTCAGTGGGGTTATCTTACATGTAAACTTAGCTCTTTAGATATTTTTTATTTTTAAAAATTCATTTTTCATGGGAGATATTTTTTTATTTTTGGGATATTATATATTTTTATATTAATTTTATATAGTTTGATAATTATAATAAATTACATTTTATTATTGAACTGGTGGAAGTTGAGAAATATTGGACATTTTATTGCCCCTTAAAGGGGATTTATCTTTTGAGCTGCTCGAGCTGTTCTGCTAATTTTCTCAGATTGATGTTTGAAATCCAGGGGCGAGTCTCTCCTGTCAGCAGGGTGTCTCCCCCTCCCAGCAGGCGTGTCTCTCCTGTCAGGAGGCGTGTTCTCTCCTCTTGAAGAAACTGTGAATAATCATTTTGTTTTTAAAGCAGGGGCAATGCAGAAGGTAGTCTGGATATAATCAGCTCTGTAGAATCCTGCATGCTTTCCTAGTCTGCAGCCTCTGAGCTCCACAAGCTGCAGCAAGGCACCTATTAATAATGTATTATATCTCTTAGCTTTACACACTGAAAGCCAGCGCTTTTAAATTCTGTTCTAGTGGTATTCATAAAATTGTTACTGGACAACAGGGGCAAGAGACCTTTACTCAACTAAAGGGACAAATTAGTCCTGCTTCAAGTAAAGACCCTCTGCTTCGTGCTGACAGCTGATCATGAGTGAATGATAACAGTGTTGGCGAGAAGCAAATCAGCTTTGAGAGAAGATCCTGCTCACCTGGTTACTGACTGGGCTGATGGTGTAACGGTTGAGTGTATGGTTTTACAACGAAGGGGTTTGCGAGCTTCAGTTCCCTTTCACTGGGTTTTATTTTTTTCCTCCCCCTAAATTCTACACATATGTAGGAGACGACCACTAAAATATATTATGTGCAATCTTACTAAACTGATATTTACTACACCATACTAATTAGCTCCCCCTATATCATGTCTCATCCCCGAGATAAGATGCATTGTCATCACGTAATGTTGGGCAAGTGCTTGCGTGTGACTGTGAGGATGGGGGACACTTGCATCAGGGGAAGAGCTTTTCTGTGTGTGTGTGTACTATATATATAACATTACTTGATTGTCATACACACTATATTTTCTTATCTTTTACATATGTGTACAATTTATAACAAGAAATTTAACAATGGACTCTGAACTCCCACACCTCTGTCCTTGCCAAGCTGATCCACATATGGCCTGCACTACAAAGCAGTCATAGGATGCCTCAGTGTTGAATCCTTATGTTATACATACAGATGATGACATCATAAGGAGGGCGGGGCTTGCACATTCGGATCTGAGAAACAGAATGCCCTCTTTTCAAAGTAGCATGCTTAAGGACGAACCTCGTGAGCCGAGGTGACATCAACCTCTTGGCAAAAGCAATTTTAAACATCGCAGTTAATTGGGCCCAGATGCTTCCCCCCTAGAGTGCAGACATGTACATAGAGCCAGCAGACTCTGTTTCACTATCGATCTTTTAACCAGCTCAGTGGGGAGTAAACCACTGCAGTGATGAAGGCAGCCAATCAATGCGCAGGGGCAATGGCAATGGACGGTTTCCTGTCGTAGGGGGCATCTTCCCAATAGGCTGAATGAAAATCGTCAGCCAGGCCCACATCACAGTGCAGGGGGCCCGTGTCTAGGCGCACAGGAAATCGTCAACATGGGGGCGTCCTGTACATGATAACTGCAGTTTTGAACGATTACCTGATTGGTATCGACTTGCTGAGTGTCTGCTAACCAAGTGACAGATGTAAGCCTATCCCAATTACAAACAGTGCTTATATTTATACTGTCCCCATAATCTAGAGACATGATCTTTGTAACGATAAAAACCCTTTAAAGCCTATTCGTTTTCTCCACTCCGGTACTCCTCAGAGCTCAGGACAGAGGGACAATCGGAATATGAGTATGCCCTATTCGCAGCAGTTAATGCGCCTAGTTTTGCAAGAAACCCACATTCATATAGTGTATAATATTTTCAGAGTGGTGGTGCCGGACAACCCAATAAAGCCCCTATCATTTTTGGCAGCATTAGAAAGCTGTCGTGTACCTTACAAACAATGACCACTTAACAATTCATTAGGCGCAATAGGAATCCTAGCCACTACCATTTTGGTGCATTTCTACACCAGAGAAGGTACCCGTGAAAAACCACGATCCTAAAGGCCTCCCTTAATGTAAAGAATTACAATAAGTGCTTTCCATCCTAATACTTCGTTGCGTGCTGGCTCTCCATCCGTTTTTGGATTCATAGCAGTCCTGTTTAACCCAGTGGCACTCCAGGGATTTAAGCCGACGCACCTACAACAGTCATTTGTTACCTGCTAAAGGTGAGATGCGACTCTTACTAACAAATCTAAGATATGAATTGTATTCAGAAACTCCCTCGGGTACTAGATAGCAGCAGAGCAGGTCTTATAAGCAGGGCACCTAGCGAGAGTTGTAGGCCAAAGTTCCCCCAATAGGAAGGGTTTTTGGCCGCTGTTTTTGCAGCCGGTTTGACAGTTATTTCAGACCGCCTGACAAAAAAAACGGACGAAAATCGAACGGCCACGGTGGATGCTCTATGGAAAAAGTACCCGTGCAGCAGCGCCCCAACGGCCGGGTCTTCCGAACATGTCTGGCCGGACAAAACACATTGACTCAAGCACCATCTTCTGTACGGTTTTCGGACGGAATTTGTGATTCTCAAGGGAGGTGGGAGGGCTCTTCTCCCGTTCATAGCGGAGAAAAGCAACCCCCCACCGCGGCAGTAGTGGACCCGGGAGCGCAAAAACAGCGACAAATAGGTATTTGTCCCTTCATGCCATGGGGCCTTGCCGCCCTTACAAACTGACGATTTTGGGGTGCCCGTACACCTAGTATCAAGTGGACGAGGTTTCCCCCACAGAAAAGGTAGGCGCCCGCACCTATCACACCCAGTAGATTGGCGTAAATCATTTGCTATGCCATCAATCTGTGACATGGGAAAACCCCTTTAATTAATATTTTACATTGGTTCAGTAAATATCTTGTGTAGATGACGCACTTGTTGGCACAATCGAGGATGAATTAGGAATGGAAATACAAATATTGTTCATCTAACGGGCTGCCCATGGGAAAGCGTGTGTCCAGTCCCGGACCTTCTAAAGACACCAAATGATAAACATCAAATCTGTAGTCTATGTAGCTTACATAAAACAAATGATATGCCTATAATATGGGCAACTGTATGCTTCTACAGCAGTAAAGTTATTGTAGCGATGGATATTTGTCAAGTCAGAGGAGTCAGGCCAGACTATGTTGGTCATTAAGGCTGATGACAAAGGGTTATGCCGTAGGTTTGGAGGAGAGGAAGGTGCGTAGTTAGGCGAGGGATGTTGATGAGTTAGTCGATAGGTATGTAGGTACAAGATCAATTCGTGTGAGGAGTCTGGGGTGACTTCCTTATCTTTTAATGGTGTTTAAGCTAAATATTAAAGGCTTTACACATGTATGATATAGCTTAAAGGGAATATGCAGATCAAAATATCCTTATTGTTTAAGACACATTTCTTGGATTATTTAACAATAAAAAAAAAAATTATTTTCACTATCAATATTTTTTATCGTCCTGAAACTCTTTGCCAGTTTTCTCATTTGGCCCACTAGGTACTATAATAATACTGGTCTGGACACTTTCCTGTTCTGTAGAGAATTTTTCATCAGCCTCCTCATTGTCAGCACAGACAGGATTACACTGAGAGGTGACACCGATGTGTATATATAACGCAGGATCCACCAGTCACAATAGGAGATGTCACAGCTCCCTCTTCCCTCCCTGCACACTGACTTATTCCCAGGTCACAGAGCTTAGAAAACTCTCCTATAGAAGTCAATGGGTCTGCTTCCTGTTCACGGACTCCTATGTCCATGAAGCTGCTGTAAAGCATCTCTCTAAATGCTGTTAAAAGCAGCTCAGGCAAGATGGCCGCCCCCATAATCATATACAGAAAACAAAATTGAAAAAAATCTCCAATCAGACAATTAAAACATCACAGAAGAAAATAATATTTATCAGTATCTCATTTTAATTAGTAAAAAATATTATGGTGATTCCCTTTAAGGGTAAAGAATTGCAGTTGACAAGCATAGCATTTTTTAAGCTGCCTGCCAAGTGGCCATTGAAGTTCATTTGTCATGTGGCACCATATACAGGGCAATGGCTTAAAATGGCAGCAGTAAGGTGAGATAAAGGGGTTGTCTCACTACTAGGATTGCTGCTTTTTATGTTAAAGATCGTGCAAAATCAAGTCACTCTTGCAATATGTGTCATTAACTGTGTCCTACTATTCCTAGATTATTCCCTCTTGTATGTGCTCATCAGCTCCTCAGATCGCTATAGCTTACAGACCTGTTTGATCTCTCAGATAGGCTGCCAAGCACAGGTTGCTATAGCTACAGACCTGTCCGATCTCGCCTGATAGGCTGCCAGCACTGGTGCTATAGATACAAGACCTGTTACGAGCTCTCCCTGATAGGCTGCCAGCCACTGGTCGCTATAGTTACTGACCTGTTCATCTTCTGAATAGGCTGCAGCACTGGTTGCTATAGTACAGACCCTGGCTTTTACTGCGCCTGAGTGAACGCCGAGTAAAACACGCATGAATTCAAAATGAAACCAAGAAAACAGGACTGAGGTGAGATGAATCCATGTAGTGAGATAACCCCTTTAAAGATGTTTTCCCATTTTAGACATTTATAGCAGATTGGTCAGAGAACAGGCCTCCAAAAGTCTCCCTGCAGAATGGAGAGGTGGCCACTCTTCATTCATTTCAAAGGGAGTGCCGAGACCATCCATGCATGGACACCTCTATGTTCTGCACAGAGTCTTTCGTGGGCCCGGCCATAAAATAAGTACAGGTCCCAATTCTGCTACCCTCGTCTATCAGACATTTATGAAAAATCTTATCTATATGCCTTAATGTCAGAGATGGGAATACCCCTTTAAACTGTGGGGAGAAGTAAAGCTACATGGAAATGGCCAAAAGTTAAATTGAGCTTTTGATCTAGAATTTCACTATTCTTTGTAGTTGATTTAATCAAATACCCACTGTAGGAATTAGGTATTCTTATGTAAAGGTGCCAATACATCCTCAGTAGCTGTCAGCCCAAAAGTTTGTTGAGCCTGAGAGCTTTTCCTTATGACTCCCCCATACACATACACTACTCACAAAAAGTTCTGGATATTTGACTTTTGGCTGAAATTTCAGGATGAACATAAAATTTCTTTAATTTTTATTTTTAAATCCACTAAATCTGACCATCTCTTAACTTTAGATGCACGCGTCCAATTGTTAAATGTTTCAGTACTTTTTGCGCAACTAGCTATCTCTAACAAGAGGCTTAATGGCAAAATTCACAACATGTGTTTGATCGCTGAATCACCCAATACATTTAGGGGATCAGTGTGAATTGGGATTGAAACAGTCGTCCTCATCCTGCTGTTCACATTTTGACATCATGAGACCAAGACAACACCTTACAATTGATCAACCGTACCTCGCCATGGCCAGGCTTCAAGCAGGATGCTCTCAGTCGGAAGTGACCACTGAGCTTAGAATGTCACAGAGTCATCAGCAGGTTGTATCAGAGATACAGAGAGACTGGAAGAGTCACTGAAAGGCAAAGAAGTGAATCCTGTGCCTGAGAATAAAGCTGGCTGAGTCCAGTGTTAAACAGAAGCCTGGTGGCAGAGTGCGATATGTTGGTGTGCCAACCGTCTTAGAAAAGGATGGTGATCCATGAGCTGAACGACCCCCAGGACGGTCCAGGATGGCGTCCAAGCGCTGAGTCAGCCGTCACATTATATAAACCCATATGTCACAATGCTCAGATATCTCAAACCTCCTCTCCTCCAACAAAAAAGTGACAAAATTATAGATTGTTTTTTATTCCCTCCAAAAAAAGAAAAACCTTTTGACACATTAAAATGTCTAAAACAGAGTAATAAAAATTGCAAGCCTTAACAAACACAAGTCCCCTGCTGCTGTGTTGCTGGAAAAAAAAAAAAAAAAGTTGTTGCCCTTGGAAGGCAGAAGCAAAAAAAAATAAAACAAAAATCCTTAAATTTTCACATAAGGGCTTGTTCACACGGCGTTTTGGATCCTTTTTACGGATCCGTTTTTCGCACTTGAAAAGCGCATCCGGGAAGCGGATCCGCAAAACGCAGCATTGGATACTTTATTTGCATCCGTTTTCAATATTCTCTCTCTCTCTCTCTCTCTCTGTCTCTCTCCTCTCTCATCTCTCTCTCTCTCCATCCATCCATCCATCCTCCGTGTCTGCCCCATCCATCCTCCGTGTCTGCCCCATCCATCCTCCGTGTCTGCCCCATCCATCCTCCGTGTCTGCCCCATCCATCCTCCGTGTCTGCCCCATCCATCCTCCGTGTCTGCCCCATCCATCCTCCGTGTCTGCCCCAGCCCTCGCCATCAAATCGTGTCTGCCCCAGCCCTCGCCATCAAATCGTGTCTGCCGCCTCCTCACCTGCGCGCCCGCTGGCGGCCTGCGAGCCTCACCTGCGCTCCCGTGCCCCCGGGCCGAGCCTCACCTGCTTTCCCCGGCTGCCTCCGCGAGCCTCACCTGGGGCTCCCGCTGCCGCGCCGAGCCCACCTGCGCTCCCGCTGCCGCCGCCGAGCCGCACCTGCGCTCCCGCTGCCGCCGCCGAGCCGCACCTGCGCTCCCGCTGCCGCCGCCGCCGCCGAGCCTCACCTGCGCTCCTGCTGCCTCTCCAGCGATCCCCGTCCAGCCTTCCAGTGCGCTTTTCGCATCTGCTTTGAGGATGCAAAGCGCAGCTGTTACGTACCAGGAGTGTGGAGCGCTTTTGGACAAGTGCCAAAAGCGGACTCCATTATCTCCTATGGGCGTTCAGTTGGGTAAAACGCAATAAGAATTGACATGTCAATTCTTAAAGCGGAAAGCGAAAAGCGCAGCGCAGGAGAGCCCTCAAAAGCGCATCGCCGATCTCCCGTGGGGAAAAGCGATGCGCTTTTTGCCATTCAAATTAATGTTAATCACCCCTGACAATTGTTAGATTTCCCTTTTTCGGATCCGTAAAACGGATCCGTAAAACGGATCATAAAAACGCCGTGTGAACAAGCCCTAAAAAGAGTCATTACTGTGTTTAAAACAACAGAGACTAGATAAAGGGATCATTGTATACTCTTATGTAGAAAAGAATATTATTAGAAAACTTTCTATTAATGTAATGTGTGAACAAATATTAGTTATATCATTAATAAATAGACACAGAAACGGCTGAAATCACTTTTCAAAACCAAAACAGACACTGAAAGGAAAGGGAACTTGAGGGATTTTCCTTCTGAATCAGCATTAGGTCATAACACTCATTTTGCAACTGAAACTACAGTAGAACAAACAATTTCTCTTGCTTGCATATTGCAAAAAGTCTGTTGAGAGCTCCACCTATAGGTGCAATGTGGAAGAGCAATGCCCTGACGGAATCATCGCTTACATTCGGATTTGGATTGTTTTCAGATACGACCTAATACACTTTTTGAATTTCAATTTGGAACCTGTTTAGCACCGAAATATGTCCCAAAATAAGCTTCAAACAATGTTCTAAACACCTCTCATTGACTCCAGGGTAAAATAAGCGTAGTACCCTTGCGATCCGTATTTTACAAGCGTATTTGTAGCGAGTATTTTGGCATTTGTCAATTCTTGAAGCATTAAGGGTATGTTCACACGGCGTAATTGCGGCACGTACAATACGGCCGCAATTATGCTGGGTGATTTGGAAGTCGTGCTGATCAGCGCGTACTCCTGCGGCGCGGGAGGGAGGGGGGGTTGGGGGCGGCAGCCTGCTGGCCCCATAGACATGCATTACTCATGGTGCGTATTCGCTGCTAGTAATTGACATGTCACTTATCTCCCCGTGTGTACAATACGATCGTATTGTACGAGCGGGGAGAGGAGGCGTAATTCATAGTTCTCTATGAGAACTGTGGATTACCGTAACTTCGGTACGCATCTCGCTCGTATTAGAGCGCAAGCACAGCGTGAAATGCGCACCGAAATATGTCCATATGAACATACCGTTACGGTACAAAAATTCACCACTCACTGAGATCCCCGTGCTTCGATTCTCCCCGTGCTCCAATTCTCCCTGTGCTCCAAAACTGCCCTTCTCCCCATGCTTCGATGCTGCACGTGCTTTCTGTGCTCAGCTGTTGCCCGTGCTCTGATGCTCCCCATGCTCCGATTCTCCCTGTGCTCCAATGCTGCTCTGCTCTGATCCTGCCCATGCTCCAATCCTACCCTGCTCTGATGCTCCCCATGCTCCAATGCTGCCCTGCTCTCCATGCTCCCTGTGCTCCAATCCTACCCTGCTCTGATGCTCCCCATGCTCCAATGCTGCCCTGCTCTGATGCTGCCTGTGCTCTGATTCTCCCTGTGCTCTGATGCTGCCCTGCTCTCCATGCTCCAATGCTGCCCTGCTTTGATGCTGCCTGTGCTCTGATTCTCCTGTGCTCTGATGCTACCCGTGATCTCATCCTGCCCATGTTCTGATGTTACTCTGCTCCAATGCTGCCCTGCTCTGATGCTCCCTGTGCTCCAATGCTGACCATTGGACAGAACCTGGTTAGGGTTGAGGTAAGTTTATGGTACAAATATATATATATATATATATATAAAACCAAACGCGGTGAATACATTTCCCCTTTAAAATACTCTTTAAATTATGCCTCTAATCACACGTTTTTCGAAGCTGATTTTGCAGAGTGAATTTACTCTTCAAAAAACTTTGTGTGAACATTCCCTAACTATGAGCGATTTAATTTAGATCGACTGAAATTCACCAAAAAAGAAGTAAAAAGCCCACTAGCACTAAATTAAGTTTAGGATGAGGGTTAGGGTTTTTTGAGGTCTTAAGAGGTTAACTTAGCTGTCAGTGTCACTCTGGATTCTGCATTGCTTCAGGCCTTGTGTCGCTCATGCCCCGTCATAACTTCTGTTGTGATTTTCTGAAGTAATTCCCAGTTCCTCTAGTTTACTACTATGTTTTGGGAGCCAGAAGTGGCAGATAACATCTAATGGCATGACTGATGTCAGTTCCACGTTCCACAACATAAGGGTTATTTAGGAAAATTGGAAGTGACACCATAGTGGGAGCAATGCTAGATCTAAAGCGACAGCTTAGACACCCTAAAAATTAAAATCCTATCTTAGGGTTACAGTCAATGTTAGGAATAGGAATTGGGCTTGGGAGAAAATTGAGCTTTATAACGACCTGAATCTAAATTTTTTCACAATTTTGACAAGTGGACAAAAAAAAAGGAAACACACTGATACTTGCCTGTCCCCCGCTGCTGCCCCTCTGGAGCTCCCCTGTGATCCGCTCCTCTCCACCTTACAGGTTTTTGTCCTGACACGCTGGAGGGGCTCATGCTCCAATGTAAGTGAACGGGGTGCAAGTTTCCTTACATGGGTGAAACTGGGAAACCAAGGACAGGGGGGGGAGGTTGGTAAGAATTAGACAATTAGTATTTTCTCTTTTCTTGTCAACCATGGCCCCACTGTCGTGTCTTTTTTTCTTTTCTTTTTAGTGGACATCTTATCTAAACTATCATTTCTCTAAAACACTGCAATGACTGAGAGTAAATTATAGCAGGTTGTAGTGATGGAACCTGGCTCTGTCCCATACTACGTGTGGGCCCTGTAGCATGAAATTCACACCAGCTTCCTTTTAACAAGTACACTCCTTATAAAGTCATAAAATTTTGTTTAAAATTTGTTAAGTCTTAAAAGGAAGTTGGAGCTGACCAGTTTAAGCTTGATAAGTTGCATCAAAAGCAGCTTTTATGGCAGCATAATTGCAGGCTTGGTTTCCAAAGGGAAAGAAAAATATAAAGCTAGTGACGGCAATTGTTTTATATTGTGTTATTGCAGGCTGCACGTCTGCACGACTTTTAAATGCTGAAATTACGTGCAAAAAACAAAAATTTGAAATATAAACCCACATACACCAATAGGTCCTGGGTATAAACTATACAAACACCGACAACCAAACCAAAACCTAAAAAACAACTATACTTTATTGAATCAAAAACACAATACAACAAAAATCAAATGGCAATATGGATATAACCTCCCTTAGGACTGCATCAACCCCATAATATCAATAAATCAAACCAGCAATGTGCTCATATATAACCATATAAAAATAAAACTAAAGGGGTTTCTAAAATCAAATAGAAAAAGATATAGAGTAGAAATACAGACCAAGGAGAGGCACAGAAACCCCAACGCGCGTTTCACCGGCCGGCTTCGTCAGGGGGTGAGCAAGTAATATCTTTCCATACTATTTAAACAAGTCCCAACCAATAGTAAAAACACTCACAGCTGTTAAGATGATCGCACTCTCAATGTCCTATCACAGAAGGAATCACCATCCAATCGGAGCCGCGCAGCGCAGGATAGACCCACCGCGACGCCTGAGCCGGACACCGATACCCGGAAGCACCCACTGCTCAGTGGATGGTGATTCCTTCTGTGATAGGACATTGAGAGTGCGATCATCTTAACAGCTGTGAGTGTTTTTACTATTGGTTGGGATTTTTTCATAGTAGGGAAATATTACTTGCTCACCCCTGACGAAGCCGGGCCGGTGAAACGCCGTTGGGGTTTCTGGCCCCTCCTTTCGTATTTCTACTCTATATCTTTTTCAGATTTGATGTTTAGTAAACCTTTTTGTTTTTTTATTATATGTATGATGGGTTACTAGACACATTGCTGTTTGTTTTTTGATATTATGGGTTGAGCAGTCCTACGGAGGTTTTTATCCAATTGCCATTTGAATTTTTTGTTTTTGGTTTTTGATTCAATAAAGTATATTTGTTTTTAGGTTTTGGTTTGGTTGTCGGTGTTTGTGAAATTACGTGCTGAAGACGTGATATATCTACCAAAATGAGGTCAGTGGGGCTTTCCTACCTAGTATTGCATGGAGAACACTTCCTGGGGTGGAGAGAAGCCTAAGAGGGTGCCCACCTTACACCTTCTATAGCTGCCACCAAAAAGCTGTTCATCCCCATCTCCCCTATTCACATTCACAGGGCTGCCATAAATCATTTCAAGGCCCCATGCGGCAAAAGAAACTTACCCCCCCCCTCCCATCCCCACCTGTTAACAGTTTATCTTGTACCATGTCAGTGGGCCCCCTAAAAAGTAAATCAAAAATTTCATCAGGACAGTAGCATTGCCCTGATGGTGCCCCTGCATGTGCATGCTTGGCAGCTTTGGACTGACCCATAAAGTAATACGGGAAACCTCTGGTGGGCCTAGGGCTGTCTTAACCACGTTATGGGCCCCAGGCATAGCCATGCAGTGGTCCCTTCCCAAATGCATAACATCACACCAAGCCAATGTCCAAATGTGACGCCCCATGGGCCATGGCTCTAAAAAATAAACCCTAAGCATCCCAATTTCATCATGTAGTCAATGTTGGGGCACCTTGCTGACATCTTATAGGCAGCCAGCAGCCTACAAGACTAATAGGCAGGGCATGGAGCCTATGGTTTTTAACCGTTTGCACGTCCTAAGAACACACATACCGTTAAATAAGCAGCAAAGGACATACATTCATCACCTATGGGCCCCTATGCTTGTGGGGCCCCCGGGCAACTGCCTAGTGTATCCAATGGAAAAAATGGCCCTGGGTGGGCCCATAGACATGGTGGACATGAAAGGCCAGGGGCTGATTTTCAAGTAGAGAGTCCCCCTCCTAAAGACATGCCCCCCCATTGCTCATTGCTTGTTACAGTAAAAACACTATGCATAAACCTACGCCATCAACTTACAGCAGAACTACCCTTGCTTAAAGGGGTTGTCTCACTATATTGATTCATCTTACCTCAGTCCTGTTTTCGTGGTTTCATTTTGAATTCAGGGGCGTGTTTACTGGCTTCTACTAGGCTGCAGTAGAAGCCAGGTCTGTAGCTATAGCAACAGCCTATCAGGATAGATCAAACAGGTCTGTAGTTATAGCAACCAGTGCTGGCAGCCTATCAGGAGAGATCAAACAGGTCTGTAGATATAGCAACCAGCAATGGCAGCCTATCAGGAAATCAAACAGGTCTGTAGCTATAGCAACCAGCACGGCAGCCTATCAGGAGAGATCAAACAGGTCTGTAGTTTATAGGGGCCCTGAGGAGCTGATGCAGCCCATACAAGAGGGGATATCTAGGAATAGGTCGGACACTGTTAATGGACACATATTGCAAAGTGACTTGTTTTCACAAGATCTTTAACATAAAAAGCAGCAATCCTTGTAGTGAGACAACCCCTTTAAATTCGTGTATCTACACAGACAGCAGCTATAGGTCCCCCCCTTTCCAAAATCAAATCCTCCTTTGCTGGGGGTTCCAGGGTGTAACTATAACTTCCCATTGCTATTCAGTTATCTATGGAACTATCCCTTGTTTAGAATTGTTCTTGAGTAACTTAAAAAGTAACATGAATACTGTGTTCTTCATCAGGGAAGTCGCAATGACCTCTGTTGGCAGTGAGTGTTATACGTGTTATTCTGTGCTGTGGGAAAGAAGACTTCTCTGGTGAATGACTATTACAACCTGGGCTGCAATAGACCAGTAACCACAAGGCAGAGATTGAGTCTTTAGTGACTGAGTCTTTTCCAAGCTTTGTTCCCTTTACCATACAGTCAATTGCATATTCAGGGATTTCTTGAGCTTGCATCATAACAGAAGCTCTTTTGGTTTTCATTTACAGTTCATGTTTCAACGGGTTTGTAAGGAAAGTGAAAGAGACCTGCACAGGAAAGGTGGAACTGGCTGTCATCCTCCAAAGACTATAACCACCAACTTCCGGGACTGTGCACAAACCCCACGGTGGATGGGTGCTACCCTCCTTTAAAGTAAAGGAAACTGGTACTTTGGATTTGTAGCGTTCAAAGGCAGGAATGCCCGGTGTTAGCCTCCGGCCCACAGGGTTGACGTGGGTGGCGCGATGACATCACATCATCGCGCCGCCCGCGCCAAGCACAGACTGGCTGGCCGGCTGCGCGGTGACATCGAGGGAGCGCGGCACAGGTGAGTAAGTTATTTCTTATATTTTTTAACTTTAATGAAGGCTGCCTGCTTATATGGGGCCCCTATAAACTGCCCTAAGCTCTGCCTGCCTATGTATATGGCCCCTATAGCCTACTGTATGCCCTGCCTATAATATTCCCTATACCTCCCCTATGCCTCCCTGCCTAAAAAAGGGTCCCTATACCTCCCATGCCCTCCCTTTGCCTTATATAGTTCCCATAGCCACCCTAGCCCTCCTGCCTATAAAATGCCCCTAACCTCCCTTTGGGCCCTTCCCCTGTCTATTATATCCCCATAACTACTTATGCCCTGCCTGCCTATATATATGGTCCCTATAGCTACCTAAACCCTGCCTGCCTATGTATATGGCCACTATAGCCTACCATATGCCCTGCCTGCCTATATATAGGGCCCCTATAGACGATATAAGCCCTACCTGCCTACATATATGGCCCCATTAGCCTACCCTATGCCCTGCCTGCCGATATATATGGCCCCTATAGACCACTTGTGCCCTGCCTGTTTATAAATATGGTCCCTATAGACTATCTAAGCCCTGCCTGCCTTCATATATGGCCCCTATAGCCTAACATAAACCTTACCTGCCTACATACATGGCCTCTATAGACTACCTAAATCCTGCCTGTTTAGTAAAGTAAACTGGTATTTTGGATTTGGGTGCATATCAATATCGCTAGGCCAATGTGCAGCTCATGACGGTCCATCATTTCAGCCTGCTGACAGTGCGGCGGTAATATTGTAGAATTGAGCTGAAAAAAACGGTTCAGCACTTGTATAATTTAAGTACTAATTGACCCCTTGGTTTCTGTGACGTGGAAAAATTCTCCTGTGTCCTATTTAAAATAGTTTTAAGTAGTCACGAAAGTCTCTCATTACCTCTAATTATACTCCTGATATCCTGAAGCAGCCGGATTATTTTTAGGAAGTCGTTCTATCATCACGTCCATTGCATAATCGGCCAATGAGTCCTGTGGATCAATAGGAATCCGGAATTATTGATACATAAGAACAAACCTGCAGATCATCTGTCACTAAGTCACAAGTTGTTGAGAAATGTATTTTGTGAATAATGATGTCATCACAGTTGAGTCACATTATTATGACCGCTTCCTGCGTAGCTCATAAAGGAAGTCATAGTGGCTTAGTGGGTATATAAGGTGTGATAGGCTGTCTGCACACACATCCCTCGTTGCTGACCTGGGTAAATGCAGCAATTTATCAGAGTTGCAAAAAGGAATAATTAGTATAAGGTCAAGGGTGAAGATATTCCTAAAATTATGCAGACTGTGACCTGTTCGTGTGCTGCTGTGGTGAAAGTGTATCATGAGCGGACAAATGGCGCCACTGCAAATAAGTGATGTGGAAACTACAGAGCAAGACGTGACATTGATGTCAGAGGTGAATGTGGACTATTAAGGAGCGAAACTCTACAGTGGAGCAGCTCACCGCCTAAAATGACCCAGGGGGTGTTCAGACAGGTGTCTGACATAATAGTGAACCCTACTGAGTATAAGGCCCCAGAACAGAGCAACAGGGCCGCCGTTAGGGCAGTGCAACCAGTACTGCCATACGGGGCCCGGCCAGTTTGTGAAGCAAGAGGGGGCCCGCCGCCTTGCAACCTGCATACAATTAAGATAAACGGTGGGGCAAGGAGACCTATGCGCTCCCTGCCCCTGTTGTACATAGCTGTGCAGGCGGCATGATGGAAGTGACGTCAGCTTGCCCAGCTTCCTGTCCTAGGCCTCAAGCCTAAAGCAGCAGGCTTGGGGCCGGAAGCAGTCGGAGATGCTGGGGGAGCGTGGAGAGGTGAGTTTTTACCTACAGGTGGCCCTAAACTACACAGGTGACTTTAAACTATACAGGGGGCCCTAAACTATACAAGAGGTCCTAAGCTACACAGGAGGTCCTAAGCTACACAGGAGGCCCTAAACTACACAGGAGGCCCTAAACTACACGGGGTCCTAAGCTACACAGGAGGTCCTAAGCTACACAGGAGGCCCTAAACTACACAGGAGGCCCTAACCTACACGGGGTCCTAAACTAGAAAGGAGGCCCTAACTACACAGAGGGCCCTAAGCTACTTGGTGCCATAAGCTACAGGGGGCCCTAAGCTACCGAGGGGCCCTAAGCTACCTACAGGGGGCCCTAAGCTACCTAAGCTACAGGGGGTCCTAAGCTACAGGGGGTCCTAAACTAATGGATATTGGTGTATCAAGCAACAAGACCAAACACTCTGCAACCAATGCTGGAAGAACACAAGCTGGCAGTGCATTATGGTCTGGGGAATGTTTTTGTGTCATTCTCTGGGCCACTCATCCATGTGAAGGCATTGTCAGCTGATTTAGGAATGAATCCATGCTTCACACCCATGCATGGTGATTGTCTTCTCTGTGGAGGTGGGATCTTCTAGCAAGACAATGCGACATGTCACAGGGCTAGAAATGTCTGACATTGGTTAGTAGAGCATGACCAAGACTTACAAGTATTGCCCAGGCCTCCTTATTCCCCAAGCTTAAACCCAATTGAGCATATGCTGGAGCCAGGGCTAGGGCGTTGGGTAGACGAAGGTAGGCGACCGCCTATGGTGCCACTTCATCCGAGGCAGAAAAGGGGACGCAAGGAGAAATGGAGTGGGCTGAATTTTCCATTTGTGGGGTGTCTTGTGCCTTATTTGCCTAGGGCACCAGAATACTTTGTCCCAGCCCTGGCTGGAGCACCTCAATGGTGATGCTGGCTCTATGGCTATGCTCCTTCCAGCAGCTGTGAGATGCAGTGAGCATTGCTCCAGATACCTCTAAAACCTAACAGGACCTTACTGAGTCACTCCCTCCCCTCTAGCTGCTGTCTGTGCAGCACACGGCACTTGCTCTTGATATTAGTCATAATAATGTGACTCAGCTGTACATTTGTCACCACAAATGTCCGCAGTTAGGGAACCCCATCCTGGAAGTCCAATGCAAGGGGTCCCTATGTGGTACTTTGAGCATTTACAAGCAAAGGTACTAGCAGCGCCTATAGAAAGTCTCAGCTATAATGTATAATGACCTAGAAATAGAACCTTTATGTTAAAAGG
>JAODAL010024254.1:0-60955 GCA_025379985.1 Phyllomedusa bahiana | reverse complement strand
GGAATCAATGTGGTGAACCACGTCAGTAAGTGACAGATCGCGTGTTTTCTTTCCTATTGGGTGGATTCCCATTCAGACATAATGGGATGTGAATTCCCAGCTGGATGCACACAGAGCAGTGGCAACTTCTTCCATTTCAACAAGGCCTTGGGCTTTCGTGAAAAAAAATATTGGGCTGAGAGCTCATTTCATTCATGTAACAAAAGATTTTAAGTTTAATACTTTACATTGAGGTTTTCCTTCTTATTAGTTCAATTACAATATCTCATACACAGCATACAAAAATGGCAATCCATGACAGAGCTGATAAGCCACAAACCTCAAAAGCTCAAGGATGTTTAGGACTAAAACAGAAGAATTTAAGAAAGTAGCAGTAACCTTCCTAGCTTTTTAAATGCTATACCTTTTTAATTCAAGTAATGCTGATTTTCCCACAATCCTCCTGACATTTCAGATGGAGTTTTTCATGATTTATGGCTTACTCCCAATAGGGTATGTTTACAAACTATATTTTATTCTCACATCCAAGCCCTGAAAAATCTGCAATAGATGTGACAGAAAAATCTGCATATACAATTTATCACAGAAGGGTGGATTAAATGGCATTTCAGCAGCATGCTATTAAACAGTTCCGTAGCTAGACTTTCTTTCAACCATGGCAATGCTTAAAGGGGTTTTCTCACTACAAATATTAGCTTTCAACATGTAGAGACAGGTAATTGTAGACTTTTTCCAAATACATTCATTTTTTGATTTTACCTTGGTCATGAAATAAGAGAGATTTTATCTACTCTGAGTGCACACAGGTTTCTCTGGTTATATCCATAATCTTTCTTCCTGAGTAGACAAAAAGCAGGGAGGGATGTCACTATGGATGGAGCTCACTCTTGGCGAAGACTCATTATCTCTAACAAGATTAGCTTTGGTTTACAGATAAGCAATTGTTTTTACTCCTCACGGCACTTGTAGCTTTGTTTATTGAAGATTAAATATTTTGCACTTTGTCTTTCTAATGCCTCAGCTAGTTATAAAAAAGCTAAATATGCTAATCAATGACATAGAACCACCCACAGCCTGATGAGGCAAAGTGCTTATGACTCAGTGAAACAGCGTGTTGAGAAAACTCCTTGCTGCTGTAGCCCTATTTCTAAATACCCTGGAAGCAGTGGCGTAACTACCGGGGTAGCAGGGTAGGCAGTTGCTACGGGGCCCTTGCGCTTAGGGGGGCCCCGGGGCCGCTGCTACGCTCCGCTACCCGGTAATGCGCTCCTGGGCCCGCCAGCAGTGAACTTAATAGTTCACTGCGGCGGGCGGGGGGGGGGCCCAGCGCATACTCCCTCTGAATCCCCGGGCCCCCCCGGCCCGAGCTTTTCAGGGGAGCGCTGCTCGGTAGTAGCAGGCGGAGGCCCCGATCGCTCCGCTCTGTTACCCCCCCTCCGGCCCTTTTGGGGCACGTGGGGGGCCCGGTACGTCACATACCGCCCCGCCCCCGGCGAGCGCAGAGGCTGCGGGGAGACACAGAGCGGAGCGAGCGGCGCATGGGGGAGCGGGGGACCGAGGTGAGTAAGTTGTTTCTTATTTTATCTCCCCCATAGCCCCCATACCCCCCCCATATGCCTGCCTATAGCCCCCATATGTCCCTATAGCCCCCCAACCCCCTGCCTATAGCCCCCCATTTTCCCCGCCTATCCCCCCCTATGCCTCCCTATACCCCCCCATATCCTGCCTATACCCCCCTACCCTTTGTATACCCCCCCTATGCCACCTATAGCCCCCCAATCCCTACCTTGCCCCCCATATGCCTGCCATACCCCCCATATGCCGCCTATGCCCCCATATCCTGCCTATACCCCCCATTGCCTCCCTATAGGCCCCCCCCATTGCCTACCTTTGCCCCCATATGCCTCCCTATACCCCCATTGCCTGCCTATCCCCCCCCATATGCCTGCCCTTAGCCCCCCATAGCCTGCCTATACCCCCCATATCCTGCCATCCCCCCCCAAAATGCCTACCTAACCCCCCATATCCCCTACCATCCCCCCCTAGCCCCCCCAAACCCCCCATATGCCTGCCTATACCCCCATATCCTGCCTATAGCCCCCATATGCTACCAAGCCCCCATTTCCTGCCTATACCCCCCCATACCCTGCCTATACCCCCCATACCTGCCTATACCCCCATAGCCTCCCTTTATAGCCCCCCATATCCCTACCTAATCCCCCATATCCCTACCATACCCCCCATATGCCCCCCAACCCCCCATCCCTGCCTATAGCCCCCCAATGCCCCCTAAGCCCCCTATGCCTCCCCTATAGCCCCCCATATGCCTGCCTATACCCCCCCAATGCCTGCTAACCATACAGCCAATTTCTCCCCCTTTTTTGGCGGGGGGGTCCCGCTATTTGGGGTCCCCCCACCCTCCCGGGGGGAGTTGGTTTCCTCCCGCCGCCTGCGGGCGGCGGGGCCCTTTTTAATTACTGCGGCGAAAGAAGCGCTATTGCCTACCTTGCGCCGCCGGCCCCGCTCCTACAGGGGGGTGAAGCGCCCTGCGCCCCTTCACCCGCCCGGAGTCTCATGTCCCGGGGGGGGGGAGGGGTCGCTCCCCCCTCCCCCTCCCCCTGTATTGGCGCCGGTGTGTGCGCCGCCCAAAAACAGGTCAGCGGCCAAGGGGAGTGACGCGCATGCAGGGGAGTGACGCGCAGCTGCCCAAATTTCCCCCCGCGCCGTGAGGGGGATCGTCCGGACGGGCCTGGGGTGCAGGAGCCCGGGAGGGAAGTGGATTTTATTATTTTATTTTTTTTAGCTTTAGGGGGGTCACCTGGTACGAAGGGAACACCGGGGAAAAAAGGGGGCATCACTGGAAACATGGGGCAAAAACCGGCAACAAAGGGGGGGATACCTGGCAACAGAGGGGGCCAACCTGGCAACAAAGGGGGGCACCCGGAAAAAAATTGGGGGGGACTACCTGGCAACAGAGGGGGGGACTACCCTGCAAAAAGAGGGGACATCTACCCGGCAACAGAGGGGGCACTACCTGGGAACAAGGGGGCCTACCTGGCTAACTTTGGGACTACCTGGCTAACAGATGGGGGCACACCTGGCAACAGAGGGACATCTACCTGGCAACAGAGGGGACCTACTGGGAACAAGGGGGACTACCTGGCAACAGAGGGGGCACACCGGGGAACAAAGGGGGGACACCCTTTGGTAAAGATGGGGGGACTACCTGGCAACAAATGGGCACACCTGGCAAAGAGGGGGGACTACCCGGCAAAAAGGGGGGCCCACCTGGCAAAAAGAGGGGACTCTACTGGCAACGAGGGGGAAACTCTGGCAACAAAGGGGGCACTACCTGGGAAACAAAGGGGGCACTACCAGGCTAACAAAGGGGGGACTACCTGGGGAACCAATGGGGGGATCCTGGCAACAATGGGGGGGGATACCTGCAAACAATGGGGGGACTACCCGGCAAACAATGGGGGGACTACCTGGCAAAAATGGGGCCACTACCCGGCAACAATGGGGGCCACCTGGCTACAATGGGGGGACCAACCTGGCCCAAAAATGGGGCACCTACCTGGTAACAAAGGGGGGCACCCACCCGGCTAAAAAAGGGGGGATCTACCTGGTACAAATTGTGGTTCTACCCGGGTACAGAGGGGGGATCTACTTTGGGTACAAGGGGGGGATTAACCCGGGCCAAGGGCAATCCTGGTTTTGGGGGGGGTACTACCTGGCTTTAAGGCATCTACCTGGGTTTTTTTCCCAAAGCCGTTTCAGTTAGGTGGGTGGGGGGTGGCTTTTTGAAGGGGTGGCATACCAAAAAGGGGGCGGTCCATGCTTTTTGCTACGGGCCCGCCCACTAAAGTCTCCTGCTTTTTCATTTTCAAAAGTTTGGGAAAATGGCCCATACCCCCCAACCTGCCCCAAGCCCCCCATATGCCGCCTATACCCCCATATGCCTCCCATACCCCATATCCCGCCTATACCCCCCCCAAGCCCACCATAGCCCCCAAGCCTGCCTATAGCCCCCCAAAGGGCCCGCCTTTAAAACCCCCCCAATTCCTGCCTATACCCCCATTCCTGCCTTTAGCCCCCCAAAGCCTGCCTATGCCCCCATATGCCTGCCTAACCCCCCTATGCCTACCTATACCCCCCAAATTTTCCTGCCCATAGCCCCCCAAAGCCTGCCCATAGCCCCCCCTAGCCCCGCCCTTTGCCCCCCATATCCTGCCTTAGCCCCCATAAAGCCGCCTATAGCCCCCCCCTAAGCCCCCTATACCCCCAATGCCCGCTATAACCCCCCCATATGCCTGCCTAAAACCTCCCAAAACCTACCAACTCCCCCATAGCCTGCCTATACCCCCCTAGCCGCCTTTGCCCCCCATATGCCTGCCATAGCCCCCATATGCCTGCCTATACCCCCATATCCCGCCTATAGCCCCCATACCTCCCATAGCCCCCCATTGCCCGCCTTAGCCCCCCTTCCTCCTAAGCCCCCTATGCCGCCTATAGCCCCCCCCTATGCCTGCCTATGCCCCCCTATGCCCGCCTATAGCCCCCATATGCGCCCCGCCTAAACAGCCCCCTATATGCCTGCCTGCCTTACAGCCCCCTTTGCCCCGCCCGCCTAACAGCCCCCTACCGCCTGCCTAACAACCCCCATATGCCTGCCTCCTTACGCCCCCTATCTGCCCGCTTGCCTGCTATACAGCCCCCTATCTCCTCTTGCCCCCTTTACACCCCATCGCCTGCCTCCTTACAGCCCCCCCTTTTGCCTGCCGCCCAACGCCCCCTATATGCCTGCCTGCCTATCGCCCCTATGCTGCGTACAGCCCCCCTAGCCTGCCTTACCCCATTAAGCCTGCCGATACCCCACAGCCCCCTGTATACCCCCACAAGCCTGCCGGTCTATTAATGGGGCCCCTTTAGCTACCAAAACCCACCCTTATGGCCCTATAGCCCACCAACCCCTTCTACCGTATGGGCCCCCATGCTACCCCAAACCCTGCCTGCCTTATGGGCACTCTATTGGGTACCTAAAACCTTTTCCCATTGGGGGCCCCCTATATCCTATCTAAGCCCCTTCCTCCTAAATGGACCCCAAACCAGGGGGGAGTGCTGGAAAAGTCAGTATTCTAAGATATTTTTTTCTAAACTGCAGGGGCAAGTGGTCGGGGGGATGTGACAAGATGGCGGACTGGACCGATGCAGAAAAAAAAGAAATAACGACGGGCAGAGAAACGTCACCCGTAGTCACAAGAGTAACTGCACTGTAATCACTTAATTTTGCGGCCCGTGTACACTGTGTTACCCCTATATGGTCACTGTAGGTTTTTATATACAGTCTGCAGACTTTGTACACTGGTTCTACCATAATGGTCCTGTATGTGGTTATATACGTTCAGGCCCGTGTTCATGGTGTCTACCACTATTAGTCACTGTATGGAGGAAATACTTTTGAGAGCCTGGTACATGGGTCTCCCAAAAGGTCATATTTGGAGGGTAAAAAACAGTCTGCAGAGCCCCGTGTACACTGCTGTTACCCCTATTGGCACTTATGGGGTTTATACAGTCTGCGAGCTTGTGTACCTGGGGTCTACCACTATTGGGCACTGTAGGTGGTTATATAAGTCTGCAGAGCCTGTGTTCACTGGTGTCTACCACTTATAGTCACTGTAAGGAGGGAATAACTCTGCAGAGCCTGTGTACACTGGTGTTTCCACTAATGGTCACATATGGGGGTAATAACAGTTGCAGAGCCTGTGTACATGGTGTCTACCACTTAATGGTCACGTTTGGTGGTTTTTTTACAGTCTGCAGACCCTTTTGTACACTAGTAAATCCCACATAGGGGTCACTGTTTTGGGGGTTTTATATACATTCTGCAGACCCGGTGTACACTAGTATATACCACTTTATGGTCACTTATTTTTAATATATTTTATTATTAGACAGTATTGTTTTTTGTGTCCCTGATCAGTTTAGGGGGCAGGGTTTTTTATTTCGGTCATTTTGGGTGGTCGTGTTTGGCGGTATAATCAGGTCCCTATGTAGTGGGGTTTTTGGGAAATTTTGGGTTTTTGGGGTATAGGGGATTTGTTTGGGTTGAAGTATGAGGGGTTGATATGTAGGGGAGGTATTGGCCCTTGTATTATCAAAATTATTTTCCCGATGTCCTGGTACGGGGCCCGGGGTCAGGGGGGGGGGGGGGGCCCCACCCAAAAAGTTTGTAGGGGGCCCCGGCTTCTCAAATTTTATGCCCCTCCCTGGAAGTAAAAGGTTTGTTTTTTGGAGGCATTATGGCTCTTTGCCCTATTGACCCCCCACCCTTCCACCCACGGGCTTTTTTCCCCTGCCTTTAAATATGCACCCTAAAAAAAAATGAAATTTGGCAGGTTTGCCTCTGTTGAAATTTTGTTAGGGTGGGTACAATCAAATGACAAGGGTTTCCAATGATGTGGTATAAAAAAACGTATGGGGCTGTATTTGCATTGGAAATAATCCCTTTTGCTATTTCCAAGGGTTCCCTAAACAGATATAAAAAGTTCCTTAGAAAAAATTTTGCCCCATTATGGGTAAATTGGACCCTGTTTTTTTACAATTAGAGTTGGAAAATTGCGTAAAAAATCGCTAATCCCCAATCCATTATTAAAAGGGGTATACGGTGCCCCCCAAAAATAAAAAAGTTTTTTGGAAAAAAAATTAAAATACGGGGGGAAAAAAATTTATTTAGACAGCCCCCAATTTTGTTGAAATTTCTCAAAAGATGAGAGGGCCTGAAATTTAACATAAACAGGGGGACCCCCGCTATGAGAAAAAAAATGAGAAAACAAATCCAGAATAATCACTTTTGTCTGTTTTGGAAAATAAATTATTTGAAAATTTTTGGGTTAAAAAAATTTAAGTATTTGGTCATAACAAAATTTTCATCTCAATCTTTGTTATATATTTTTTTGTTGGCAATGACAAAAGGGTTCAAATGTTTTTTTAAAGTCTTCACAAGGCTGGCACCCCCTGTTTTTGGGTATGTTTTTCCCTATTCCCCCATGTGGGTTCCCCTTTTAGAGAAATGATGTTTTGGGGCGGGTCCCCTGGGCCCAAACCCAAAAGGGTTTTTCTAGGGGGGTTTAAATCTGGAGTTGGCTAGGGCACTCCGGGACCTTGAAATGTTTCTTTACGAAACCCCACCCCCTTTTGTTGCCCTGGGGGTTGTGCTTGGGATAAATTGGGTTCATGCTGAAAACCCCGCACGTTTCATCTTCAATGCCCTTGTGAGGGAAGGGGGGTTTTTGCACTCAAAATTCAAAAATTTACCGGGCCCCAAATTCCTTTTTTTTCATGTAAAACGGATCAGTCGCCCTGGTCTTTTTTGCAGAGAAAACCCCCCAAAAGAAGATTTTTTGCCACCCCTTGTTTAAACAGTAGGAAATGGTTTTTTTTTAATGCAACCCACCCCTTGTCCCCACCTCCAAAAAGATGAGTTTGGTTTCTATTTGGATTATCTGACCTTAGGGACTTTTCCCCCAAATACTCTTCTGGATCACCCAAATGTCTTGCAGATCTGCGGGGCCCCGGGTTTTCCCGGGGGGGTAGGGTGTTACTGATGGTAGCCTTTGTTACTTTGGGCCCCAGCTCTCTGCGGGACTTTCTTTTGGTCTCCCCGTGGGGTTTTCTGGGATTTTGGCTCACCGTTTTTGGTGATTTTTTGCCCCCAGGGGGGGGAGATTTTGGTGGGCACCAGAGGGAAAGGGAGATTTCAGTTTTTCTTGTGGGCCCTTTCCCTTTTTTTAATTATTGCAAAACTACATTTGAGTTCTTCCCCCAAGCGCTTGCCTATTGCAATTCAGTTTCCCCCAGGGGGGGCCCCGGGGCTAAAAAATTTTGTTTCGGTTTGTCCTACAACACCCTCTTTGGTCTTCCCCATAGTGGAGTTTGGAGTGTGACTGTTTGAGGTTGTGGTCAGGTATCTTTTATACTGAAAAACAAGGTTCAAAAGTGCCATTATTTACGGGTTTAATGAGTGGAGGACAGAGGAGCCTCTTAAAGAAGAATTTAAAAGGTCTGTGAGAGACAGAAATCTTGCTTGTTTGTGGTGACCAATACTTATATTCCAACCATAATTGCAAATAAATTCTTTCAAAATCAGACAATGTGATTTTCGGGATTTGTTTTCTCATTTTTTTTCTCATAGTTGAGGTCTCCTTGATGCAATTACGGGCCTCTTTCATCTTTTTAAGTGGGAGAACTTGCACAATTGGTGGCTGACTAAATACTTTTTTCCCCCACTTTATAAAGCAAAACACTAGGAATATCCAATCCCAAAATAGTAGGTGTTTGCTTTGTTTAGCCCTTTAAAAGGTATATAAATCACAATGCGTTTCTCCTGTGCTCTAGACAGGCTTCATCAGGGGTATATGAGAACTTCAGCATGCAGACACCGGCCCGCAAACATGTCTGCCCCACACCTTCTGTCTCTCCCCTTCTTCCTTGTAGATTGTAAGCCCGGGGCAGGGCCCTCTTTCTCTCTGTTTCAGTTACTAGTCATTTTTTTCACCATTGTAATTGTTCCACATTTGTTATGTATGTAATTCCCCTTAAATGTACAGCACCCTGGAATTAATGGCGCTCTAAAATAAATAAATAATAATAATAATAATAATAAAAAAAAAGACCACAGTCTTTTTTACAATGTGATTTTCTGGATTTTTTTAGATTCTGTCTCTCACAATTGAATTGTATACATGATAAAAAAAATTACAGACCACTCCATTCTTTGTAGGTGGGAAAACTTGCAAAATCACCAGTGTATCAAATACTTATTTTTCCCACTGTATATGAAATGTGGATAGCTTAATCCATGGCATAATATTTAGACTGGAAATTTCTGAAATAAAATAATCTGCTGTAAATATACTGCAATACTAGATAGCTATTTTAGTGGAATTTGTTTAAAGGGGTTTTGCCATGAAGTAAAATTGACGTGGGAAGCTTGCAAATGAAATAACAAAAAATTTTCACCATTAATTTTTTTTTAAAAATTCTGCCCCCGTTTTTGTTTTAGCTGCTCCTTTAGGGCTCGTTCACACGGCTTTTTTGGGACTGATTTCAGCCTATTGAGCGCCCTATTTGCACTCCAATACAGCTGAAATCAGTCCCAGGCATTACGGTAATCCACAGTTCTCATAGAGAACTATGGATTACGTCTCCTCACGCCGCTCGGCGAATCCGCCAGGTGGGGAGAAAGTGACATGCACATTATTTACGGCGTGAACAATGAATGTCTATGGGGCCGGCGAGCTGCCGCCCCCCCGCCCCGCCCCCACTGCACGGCAGCCGGCATAATTGAGGGGCGAAATCCGTCCCCGCAATTATGTCGGCAATAAGCCGTGTGAACATTGCCTTAGTGATCCATTGTTTACAGCTCATCTTCAAGGGATACAACCAGGGCTGAGAGCTCCTCACTCCTGGTCAGACATGCTCAGACATCACTTCTCCTCTCAGGTAGCTACTGTGTTCAAACCCCGGGTGCTGTCATTCTACTCCCATCCTCTGTCCTCCTTAGTAATTAGTCAAACAGTGCAAATAAATAAAAAATAAATCTCAGTGAGGTCTGTGCACTGAGAAAGAGAAAAAAAACAACACAGATTTGGTTCCTATGGGGATTTTAACCTAGGACCCTTGTGCCTGGAGGCAAAAGCTTTATCTCGCAGCTACTCACAATGATTTACATAAACAGACCTTTCTTTGACTACATAGAGGAAAGGCCTGATGATGTCATCCTGCTGGGTCACATGATACGCAATTCAAACAAATCCCACACGCCCCCTTCTGAGCACACAGAGCTGAAGAGCTGGATGCAGGAGATATGAAATGAGATCATGGCAAAACCCCTTTAATACAAACAACAGAGATCAGCATAGCAACTAAAAGGGTTGCAACTCATTTATATACAACCAAACAACATGCATTGCACAATACATGGTGTGAGCTTTGTGGACACACATATTTAGCAGTAATGACCAGGTCTAGAACATGCTACAACACAAATATGATAGAAACTCTGAGAATTATAAAACGGATGTGTTAAGAAAGAAAGAGGACGAGGACGATAACAAAGGTGGATAAGAAACGGGAGGGGAAGCAGACTAGGAAAAGCTAGAGGAGATGAGTAGAGGGTTCAGGGAGAAAGTAGTTTGGCTACATTGGCCATAAAACTTAAGGTAAGAATAGATTACAAATCATTGTTTATAATGAGACTCTAAACGGCAAGGAAAGTATGTTTCACAGCACTTGGCTGCTACCTACTTTATTAGCAAGAAAATAGAATTATTGAGATGAATAAATATGGCATATCTGTTTGGCTGCCCAGGAAAAGGTCTCTTTAGTTTAAGACCAGCCCAAAAAGAATAAATGAACTCTTCCTCTGTTATGTCACCCTTAAATTAGGAAAAATCAAGTCCTGTTTTTACAGCAACTCATATCTAAAGTAACCACTGTATACAGCACCAAGAGATGCTAGACGGCCAGGTAGTGGCTCAGTAAGGTCCTGGTAGGTGGGAGAGGATTCCTAGAGTGAACATGATGATCGAAGTGATCGCAGAGATGCTCAATTGGGTTCAAGTCTGGGAAGTTAGGGAGCCAGAGTAGTACTTGGAAGGCTTGGTCATGCAATTCCAACCAATGTCTGACATTTCTAGTCATGTAACATGTTGCATTGTCTTGCTGGCAAATCCTATCTCCCCCAGGGAAGACAATTGGCTTTTATGGGTGCATGTGATCTGCAAGGATATGTTCATACCCAAATTTGATAACAAAATCCTTCACATGGATGAGCCAAGAGAATGTCACAAAAACCTTTCCCAGACTATAACACTGCCACCACCAGCAATGGTTGCACAATGTTTATTCTCAGATGTTTCTCGCCTGACACGCCAACATCCATCTGTTCAATGAAGCAGAAAAGGGGACTATTTGTACCTGGTTGACACAGATGGCAAACAAAACGTAGAACAGAATGAAGCCAACCAGCAGTCACATGCAAGTAAGTGTGTATAAAAAATAAACATTTGGACTTGCCAACAGATGACAGACAGCAAGACGGGCAAAGACAAGGGCATAGATGGAAAGGAATAATGAATGACTTGAATCCAGAAGCAAGACACAAAACAATATTTAACCCCAAACACATGGCTTTCCCTAAATCTGTCCCTAAAATCCCACCTCTAATGTTGAGCATAACATCAGACCCCACTGGCCTATTATAGCCTCGAAGACCTCTCTAGCAATGTCCCTTTGCTATGTTGACCCAAACCAAACATCTCAGAACTATCAAAGAGAACTCAGGAATAGAACACACTGAAAAACTGACACATTGCAGAGCTAACAGAGAACTAAGGGCAAATGGGCTAAAGACTAAATACAAAAATTGCTAAAAACTGAATGCAAGAAGATCACATGACTCATGTTCTCTGCTTAACAGTATACTCTGCACCAGCCACCAAATAAATCTCGGCTTTATAGAGGGCTAGCAATGAACTATTCCCACCTAATTAAGCTTACATGCCACATAGTAAACTGAAAGTCCTGAGAGATGTTTGAGGCAGTTGCAAAGCAACAGCCTCATCTGATATTGAAAGCAGGAGAAGATGAAATGGCAGCAGCATTGCCACACATAACCCTCATTGGAAAAGGCAATCATTTGCCAATCTGTGAAGGTCCAATTCTAATAATGCCGGGAAAATCGAAGCCAATAGTGTTCATGCCACATTGACCAACCATCTGCTTTAGAGCCCCATATGAAATAGAGTTTCCTGAACTGTTGTTTTAGACACATGTAACTGGTAGCCCCTTGGTTCATTTTGGTGGTGAGCTGCACCACTAATGCGTGTCTACCCATCTTTGTGCACTTTTATACAGTAAGTTTAACTTTCACGTCAATGGCAAGTGGTACTTTACAGTTTCCATGTTGCTTATTCACAATGGTGCCATTTATCCACTTATGATACACTTCCTGTACATCCTGCCACTCTTGGCTCAAAAGCCAATAATTATCTTTTCTTGACATTGTGATGTTCAGAAATAATAGTTGCTTGAGGAGTTCATCAATAACCAATCTCCTTCTCTTGATATTGGGATGTTTAAAAGTTCTCAGCAAGAACAAATTTCTGAAACTAGACAAGCCATGATCTTAATTCAGAGTTGTGCAGCATAAAGGGTTGAAAGAATCCAAGATAGAGGTGATGCCGTACACAAGATTAATTGGGATTGCCAACATCGATATGGAAGCAAGATGTTAATTAGGTTAAACAAGATGAAAACAGTGGGAAACATCTTTAGGTAAAATTGGCAAGCAGAAAGAGAATGAGGTCATGCAGATGATCTTGGTAAAAGAGGTACTGTCACAAATTGTAGGCTTGCCTGCTCTGGTGCTTGGTGGTCCTCTTCTGGATGCCAGTTCTCTCCTGTGGTCGACTCTTCTGGCAGAGTTTGCACACATGCTCAAATTTCCAACTGTTAAAGGGACACTAGTGATAATCAATGCTTGTCCCAGCCTATAACCTGGTCTTAATAAGGGACTCTTCCTCTATCTTCTGGTTGAAGCAAGAATGTCCATTTGGTTACTGACTGACCTAGTTCGCTTTTTTTGCCTGATTGTCTGCTGTTAGCCTTGACCTTCTGCCCGTTTACTGTAGGTGACCAAATGCCCCCTACATTAACCCTTGTTCTAGTTGACTACAATTTTGTTGGTGTCATTAGCTTAGCTTCATGTCAGCTGCTGCTAAAGGGCAAAGCTCCTGAGATATGGACCAGATATTTCTTTGTGATAAAGTCTGTATCTCCAACAATTTAAAATCCCTCTTCTTTCAGACTTAGCCCAAACCATAATCGCCAGTGGTGGTAACTAACTAAGGAGACAAGAGAGCAACTTGAAGGTGTAAGAAAGGCAAGTATACATATTTTTTAATAATTTGCATCTTGAAAATTGCTTATTTAACAGTAGAGATGAGTGAGCAGTAAAAAGTTCTAGTTTGATTTGATGTAGAAACTATGAACAAACTCGAACCTCATTAAAGTCAATGGGAGAAGATGTTCTAGTTAATTTTTATACCTATACAGGTGAGGAGAAGCTGTAATTACCATCCATAACACTAAACTGAAGCCGTGGAACAACTTAGTGAAGAACATTTGGCTCTTAGAGTGAAAGAAAAAAATTTAGAGGCTAAAATACTTCATTCCTTTCAATGGCTAACTGAAAAGATGAGAACAGCTTGCAAGCATGGTCGTAGCTATCCTGAGGGAGCCCAAAAGCCCCTTTGACACATATGAGATTTGGAGACGGTGTGTTATACAATTACTGGACCCACAAAGCTGCAAAAACTGAACTTTTGGCACTATGTATACCGTATATACTCGAGTATAAGCCGAGTTTTTCAGCACAAAAAATGTGCTGAAAAATCCCCCTCGGCTTATACTCGAGTCACTGTCGGCGCTCGGGTGCTGCGATGGCCCGAGTGCCGACAGGGACGCTTCAGCAATATGCGGCTCCTCAGGGAGCGCATATAACTAAAGGCCGAGTACAGCCGACAGCGTCCAGGCACTGCGGTGGCCCGGGCGCTGTCGGCGATCTCTTCCCCTGTATGCGACTCCTCCGGGAGCGCATACAGGTGAAGAGATACCACTGCGGAGCCGGCACAGGCAATGTGTGTCATCACGCTGCGTGCATGGCCTGATGACATCACCCGCCTGTGCCGAGAAGACAGAGCCAGGTAAGTGAGTTTTTTTTTGTTTTAAAACCCTGCATATATCTGCCTATAGCCTGCCTAGGGGAACTATACATGCCTATAGCATAGGGGGACTTATACCTGCCTATAGTCTGCCCGGGGGACCTACACCTGCCTATAACCTACCTTGGAAGACCTCTACCTGCCTATATCGACCTATACCTGCCTATAACCTACCTAGAGGGATCTCTCCCTGCCTATATCGACCTATACCTGCCTCTAACCTGCCTAGGGGGACCTCTACCTGCCTATATCGACCTATAACGAGCTATACCTGCCTATAACCTACCTATGGGGACCTCTACCTGCCTATATCGACCTATATCTGCCTATAATCTACCTAGGGGGACCTCTACCTGCCTATATCGACCTATACCTGCCTATAACAACCTATAGCTGCCTATAACCTACGTAGGGGGACCTTTACCTGCCTATAATGACCTCTACCTGCCTATAACCTACCTAGGGGGACCTCTACCTGCCTATAACGACCTCTACCTGCCTATAACTTACCTAGAGAGACCTATAATGACCTATACCTGCCTAGGGGGACCTATACCTGCCTATAACCTGCCTATGGGGGCAATTACCTGCCTATAGCCTGCCTATGGGGACATATAGCTGCCTATACCTGCGTATAACGACCTATACCTGCCTATAACCTGCCTATGGGGGACATTAAACTGCCTATACATGCCTATAACCTGCCTATGGGGGACATTAAACTGCCTATACCAGCCTATATCTGCCTATGGGGGACATTAAACTGCCTATACCAGCCTATACCTGCCTATGGGGGACATTAAACTGCCTATACCTGCCTATGGGGGACATTAAACTGCCTATATCTGCCTATATAATTTTATTGGTATCTATTTTTATTTTTAAAATTCACCAGTAGCTGCTGCATTTTTCACCCTAGGCTTATACTTGAGTCAATAAGCTTTCCCGGTTTTTGTGGCAAAAGTAGGTGCCTCGGCTTATACTCGGGTCGGCTTATACTCAAGTATATACGGGTAATTTAGCAAATCCAAGCACTCTGTATAATATATATCCATGTATATGAGTGTTAGGCATTATGTGAGCCTGCTAATGTCTCCAAATAACAGCTTCGGGTGTGGGAAAGATGCAGCCAGCAATACCAAACTCCCTAACTATTGATATCTATGGAGAGGAAAATGCTATCTAACTAAGAGCAGTCTGTACAGTACAGAGAGTGAGCTGAAAATTCAGAGCACAATACAGTGAAATATATATAACATGGTCATGTGATTTTAGCAGCCAGTGAAAGCCCTACATATCAGTGATGAAGTTTTTGACACTTCTCTGTGCTCTGCACTGATTGGATGGCCGCCAAAAGTGCAGAAAGGTGATTGGATGGCTGCAAAAAGTGCATAAAGCCGCTGAAAATGAAACTAAAAATGGCGTGTCGAAATAGAACTAGAACTTTACTCGAACGAACAGTAAAAGGTTCGAGTTCTAAAAATTCAAGAAGTTCTACTAGAACTTAACTTTTCTAGAACAGTTCAATCAACACTACTTAGCAATAATCTGCCCTTTCAGCAGCACTTGCTGTGATAGGAAAACTACTTCAAACTGACTTTTAAAACCATTCTATTTCTGGTATTTTCTCCTTTCTGTCATTTAACATGCCTTAAAATGGTAAAATAAGGCTAAAAATGCACCAGGTATGTCTAAAAGCAGGAGAAATCCACATTGATCTGGAAAACTATTGGTAAACTGTTATCCACCAATATTTTCTGGAGATGTTAACAGGTAGACTCACTTGTACACATCTGGAAGACACGGCAATATGACCTCGCAGTAAGATTATATCATCCTCATTTTATTTGGCCCGCCAGATATGATCTTTTTTTTGTAGACCCTCAAAACTGTTTAGACCAAAAAATAAACAACTAGTGACACATCTATCTGTGGTTGTGATCCCATTACACTAGATGCAATAATATTTTACATGTGGCATGATAAAGTTAGTCAATTATGCAGACAAGACGAGCTGTCCAGCTGGTAGTAATGAAGACAGAATACCTTTCTGACAAACAGTTATCATAGCTGCTCTTCATCTCACATACGGGTTCTTAACTTATATATGATCAGTCTCACTTTCTGGATTTATACTTTTGTGCATAAAATTTTGGAAAGAATCTTGCTGTAAGCGACAGAAATACTGAATGTATATTGGCGTTCAACCCCCTTCTTTCCCTTTCAATGTTTAAAAAGTTGAAATGACCATTTCCAAAAGTTGTCATACTGTGTTTCCACTCTTCATTTATGTCCAGCTGTCAGGTTTTTATATTGATATATATATACTGCTCAAAAAATAATGGGAACACTAAAATACCTCATCCTAGATCTCAATGAATGAAATATTCCATTTACAAGTCTTTATTCATTACATAGTGGAATGTGTTGAGAACAATAAAACATAAAAATGATCAATGAAAACAAATCTTAATATCCCATGGAGGTCTGGATTTGGAATGATACTCAAAATCAAAGAGGAAAATCTAATTTCAGGCTGATCCAACTTAAGGGGAAATGCCTCAAGACAAAGAAATGAGACTCAGTAGGGTGTGTGGCCTCCACGTGCCTCTATGACCTCTCTACAATGCCTGGGCGTGCTCCTGATGAGGCGGTGGATGTTCTCCTGAGGGATTTCCTCCCAGACCTGGATTAAATTATCTGTCAACTCCTGGACAGTCTCTGGTGCAACGTGGCATTGATGGATGGAATGAGTCATGATGTCCCAGATGTGGTCGGTTGGATTCAGGTTTGGGGAATGGGTAGGCCAGTCCATAGCATCAATGCCTTCATCATGCAGGAACTGTTGAAACACTTCAGTCACATGAGGTCTAGCAGTGTCATGCATCAGAAGGAACCTGGGGCCCACTGCACCTGAATATGGTCTCACAATGGGTCTGAGGATCTCATCCTGGCACCTAATGGCAGTCGGGGCACCTCTGGCTAGCACATGGAGGGCTGTGCATCATCCAATGAAATGCCTCTCCACACCATTACTGACCCACTGCCAAACCAGTCATGCTGGAGGATGCTACAGATAAAGCATTCTCCACGGCTTCTCCAGACTCTGTCACATGTGCTCAGTGTGAACCTGCTCTCAACCATAAAGGGCACAGGGCACAAATGTTGAATCTTGGTGTTCTCTGGCAAATGCCAATCGCCCTGCATGGTGTTGGGCTGTAAGCACAACATCGACTTGTGTGCTTTGGCCTCATTCCACCTTCATTGAGTCTGTTTCTGAGAGTTTGAGCAGACACATGGAGATTAGTGGCTGCTGGAGGTCCTTTTGCAGGGCTCTGGCACTGTTCCTCCTGGTCCTACTTGCACAATGGAGAAAGTAGTGGTTCTGCTGCTGGGTTGTTACCCTCCAACTTCCCCCTCCACGTCTCCTGGTGTACTGGCATGTCTCCTGGTATCTGCTCCATTCTCTGAACACTGCTGACAGACACAGCTAAGCCTCTTGCCACAGCTTACGTTGATGTGCCATCCTGGATTAGCTGCACTATCTGATCAACTTCTGTGGGTTGTAGACACAGCCTCATGCTACCTCCAGGGGTTAGAGCAATACCACAATGCAAAAGTGACCAAAACAACAGCCAAAAAGGATGAGAACAGAGAAATGGTCTGTGGTTACCACCTGCAGAACCACTCCTCTATAGGGGTTGTCTTGCTAATTGTCTTGCTTCTACCTGTTGTTTGTTCCATTTGCAGAACAGCAGGAGACATTGATTCCCATCAGTGTTGATTCATAATTGGACAGGTGAATTTCACAGAAGTGTGATTGACCTAGATTTACATTGTGTTGTTTAAGTGTTCACTTAATTTTTTTGAGCAGTGAATATAAATAGTATCTAACAAAAGGGAGTACATTTTTGTAAGTATTGTATTATATAATTTTATGGGACAACACTGAAGAAATTACACTTTGATACAATATAAAGTAGTCAGTGTACAGCTTGTATAACAGTATTAATTTGTTGTGCCCTCAAAATAACTCAACACACAGTCATCAATATCTAAACCGCTAGCAACAAAGTGAGTACACCTGTAAGAAATTCCCTGTATCATATACATACATATATTCATATAAATATCATAAATAAATATGTATCTATACAAACATATACTGTATATATACAATCACCCTCTTACTGGGTTAGATTCAAAAGGTTAGGTGCAATAAATGAAAGACACACATGTAAGTGTATAAAAACGTATATTGTATAGCCTGTGAGATTGATTTTATGGTTATTATAAATTATATGGAGATATACAGTAACAGAGAGAAAAAAAAACAATGTTACATAAACACTACACAACCAATAACAGCTACAAATCATATAACATATAATAAAATACAATGTTATATTACCATCCAGGCCTTCACCCCTGTGAAGTGCAGAGCAATGTGTCCCATGTGTCTGCTGGCTTCCTCCCAAGACAAAAAGAGCCTGTCCAAGAGCATGCGCCTGTCTTTTATACCCAAAGACCAAGACAATACCTGCCCCCATTACCCATAGGCCTCAGGACCTTTAGTCAGTCAGGTTATAAAATGTTATCCTGTGCCCTATTGTTTTACCTTAATTAGCAAGTGAAAGACATCAGTACAACCAGTCTAAGCTGCCATGTGATTCATGCTAGAACCTCCATCTTAGATTGTACAATTGAAATACCTTTATATACATTATACCAAAATATACCTCATAAGTATTTCATTGTTCAAAATTCTGTATTTCTTACAGATCCCCACCTAGCGGGTGAATGACTCTTAAAGGAAAGAGCCCTCTAAACTAATTTAAAATGTATGATGACATATTAGCCATGGGGGTGTGTGTATCTTGAGGGGGCGGTTTCTTACACACCCCTAAGTGGCAATGGACAAGTTGTGCCAAAATTGTCAATATTTTGTGTGGCTGCCATTATCTTCCAGCACTGCATTAACTCTCTTGGGCATGGAGTTCACTAGAGCTCCACAGGTTGCAGCCACTGGAATCCTCTTCCATGACGACATCACAGAGCTGGTGGATGTTAGAGACCTTGCGCTCCTCCACCTTCCGTTTGAGGATGCCACATAGATACTCTATAGGGTTTAAGTCTGGAGACATGCTTGTCCAGTCCAGCACCTTTACCCACATTTTCTTTAGCAAGGCAGTGGTTGTCTTAGAGATGTGTTTGGGGTCGTTATGTTGGAATACTGTCCTGCAGCCATGAAGGGAGAGGATCATGCTCTGCTTCAGTATGTCATAGTACATGTTGGCATTCATGATTCTCTCAATGAACTGTAGTTACTTACAGCCAGCAAGATTCATGCAGCCCCAATTAAGTTTATCTTGGTCTCATCAGATGACAGGAAATGGTTCCAGTAATCCATGTCCTTAGTCTGCTTCTCTTCAGCAAACTGTTTTCAGGGTTTCTTGTGCATTATCTTTAGAAGAGGCTTCCTTCTGGGATGACAGCCATGAAGATCAATTTGATGCAATGCGCAGCGTATGGTCTCAGCAATAACAGGCTGTTTCCCCACCCCTTAATCTTCTGCAGCTATTCTGACAGCACTCATACCTCTATTTTGAAAGACAAAAGACAATCTCTGGATATGTAGCTGAGCACATGCAGTCAACTTCTTTGGTCGACCATGGTGAAGGCCTGTTCTGAGTGGAACCTGTCTTGTTAAACTGCTGTAAGGTCTTGGCCACTGTGCTGCAGTTCAGTTTTAGGGCGTTGACAATCTTATTATATCCCAGGCCATCTATATGTAGATCAACTATTCTTTTTTCAGATCCTCAGAGAGTTCTTTGCAGTGAGATGCCATGTTAAACTTCCAGTGACCTGTGTGAGAGTGATAACACCAAATTTAACATACCTGCCCCTCATTCACACCTGAGACCCTGTAACACTAACAAATCACATGACACCGTTGAACAAAAACGACAAATTGGGCACAATTTGTCAATTTTTACTTAGTGTGTACTCACTTTTGTTGCCAGCGGTTGAAACATTGATGACTGTGTTGAGTTATTTTGAGAGCACATCAAATTTTCACTGTTATATAAGCTGTATACTAACTACTTTACATTTTATCAAAAGGTTATATCTTCAATGTTATCCCAGGAAAATATATAACACAATACTAACAAAAACAAGAGGGGTGTACTCACTCTTGTTAGATACTCTGTGTGTGTGTAAATATATTGTAAGGACTCACTTACATTAAGCCGCCGTTTTGGGCCGTCCCAGGGGGGTATTCCGCTCTTGGATCGCCGTCCTTAGGTTAGAACAGTTGGCACTTCAACACATGGCACTTTGACACAGGATTTTCTTTAAAGAGGACCTATCACCAGTGACAGAACCATTTTGAAAACAGCTAACGGGAGCGGCCATCTTGTGGATGGCAGTTAAACAGGCTGTTATATAGGCCATGCCCCCTAATTCCAAGCCTGTATGCGCCAGGATTCCAAGTTTGTATGCACTGCAGTTAGTCTGCTTCTCAGCTCCCTGATGCAAATCAAATCAGATTCTGGATCAAAGAAGCCACTTATTTTTTCCACATTGAACATTTGAAATATTAGGAAACAATTAAAGGGTTTTTCTTATTATTTATGTGTGTCTGTATAAATATCCAGCTACCTACATGTGTGTGTGTATATTTATCTACTGTCTCTCGAGATGTGATAAGAGTATGCTGCAGATAAGTTCAAAATAAAATAAAGGCTATAACAGCAAATTTTAATATAAAACATTAAAAAGCCCACTGATTGCCAAAAAAACCCCTAGACCACATGGTATGCCTTATATGATTCTGGTGATACCAAATTTGTATAGGCTTTGTTATGTTTTTGTGAAAATTCTGTTTTTTACATTTTCTGTAGAAATGCCAGTAACTTTTTTGTTCTACCACCTATGGACCTGAGTAATGGTGCATTTTTTTTGCATGCTGAGGAAACACTTTTATTGGAACCCATTTTGGCATTCAGGTGAATTTTTTATTATTTTCTATTCCAATTTCTTAGGGATATAAAATGGCCAAAAAATCCACAATTTTAGATTTTTTTTTCTTCTCCAGTGTTCAGCGTTATGGGCTAAATGTTGTTATAATTTAATAGGTCAGATTTTTCTGAACAGGATTTTACAGACGGGACTCTTATGAGCTCCCCATTTTTTTTTCCTTCTTTTATTTGTAAAATGGCAAAAAGGGGGTGATTTGAACTTTTTATATTTTTTTTTTTTTTTTAACTTTAACAATTAGTCCCCCTACAGTACTTGATTACTAAGGTGCACAATCGCTTGTCCTATATATGGCAGTACTATTCTACTACCGTATATAGGCTTTTCAATCATTACCTATTATACTCACAGGGTCTAAAGTGTTAACTGCTATTAGCGGTCGTTGCCTGCTGTAATTAACAGATTTGCGCTGCAGTACGGCTCCAATCTGTCGCAGTAACTACGGTAATCCACAGTTCTCATAGAGAACTATGGATTCCGTCGCTCCTTCCCGCTCGGCGAATCCGCCGGGCGGGGAGAAAGTGACATGCACATTATCCAGGCGCAGGATAATGAAAGTCTATGGGGCCGGCGGACTGCGCCCCCGTCCCTTATTCAAGCTGTAGTTGCGAGCAAAATCCGGCTCGCAATTACGGCTTGAATAAGCCGTGTGAACCGGCCTTAGAATCGTGGTGACCTCTGCTGTTTAGTCTAGCTGTGGGGGCGGGCAAAGACAGAGCATCCTATGTTGCTTCCTGGCGCCACTGCCATAAGAGCAGTCTGGTCCACCTGCAATACTTCGTGCCTTACCATTCAAGAGTTCAGGGAGACTTGGCAAGTAAGCGCATACTGCTTGTGTGTCCGGAGGACATGCAAACAGCTAAAAAGCGCAGTCCATGGGATAACCCATGGAATCCGGGACTATCCTGAAGGGGATGGATGGATGGAAGGAAGGATGGATGGAATGATGGATGGAATGAATCCGGGACTGTCCTGAAGGGGATGGATGGATGGAAGGAAGGATGGATGGAATGAGGGATGGAATGAATCTGGGACTGTCCTGAAGGATCCGACTGGTTTGAAGGGCAGATGGATATGCATACCTTCCAACCAGCCGGATCCTTCAGAATAGTCCAAGTCCTGTGTATCTATAGATAGACTTGTATGTGTGTATAGTTATGTAGATTTATATTTATGTATAGGTGTGCAGATATAGATTAAAACATGTGTCTGTATGTGTGTGTGTGTGTGTGTATATATATATATACATATATATGCAGTAGATGTGTACATGTATAATGTGTATGTATGTGCACCTATGTATGTATATATATAACATACAATATATAAATATATTATATATGTAATATATATATATTTTATATACATACTGTAAATAAAGAAACATATATACACAGGCACACATTGATATGCACATACATACACATTATACATATACACATCTACTGCATATATACAGACACACATTTTCATCTATATCTACACACCTAAAAAAAATACCAATCTACATAACTATACACACATATAAGTCTATCTATATATAAACACTTAACTACACACTTGTAAACCTTTACACTGTATGCATTTATTTTTTCTCTCTGTGCACTACACATTTATACCTGTTCAAGCAGCAGACCCCTTCAGTGACAGCTGTGTGTGTGTGTGGAGGTGGTTAGCAGGGGGTCTGGTCAGGTGTGTATTGTCACTGAATTGAGATGGGGGAGGGAGGTCCTGCAGACCAGCGCTGTACACAGCCAGTTTTGTATCTCCCCTGCTCAGGGAAAGCTGCTGCTTCTCTGATCACTCTGCGTGTTTACATAAGAGTGAGCAGAGGAAGCCTCAGCTGATAAGAGTCGCCCCTGCTCCCGTGTATCTGCCTCTCTGCTGCAGGTCACAGTGTAGTTCAGAGCAGGACGCTGAGAGACTGAACTAGTGAGGATCCTCCTGAGCTCTCACAGCAGCAGTTCAGCCCCAGCAGTCCCGCACTGTAGCTCAGTGACTCACACACATCTAGCTCTGTTTCACAGGTTTCTCCCTGTCCCCGGCAGTCTGTGCCGCTGGGGATTATGGGAGTGTGACGTCACACGAGCAGGGCATGCTGGGAGCTTCCTGGAGGCGACTTCAGCCTGAAGTCGGGAGACTCGAGCCACACATGGTGACATCACACTGGGAAATGGTCACTTTTTTTAATGACTTCTAATGAAATACTTTATTGTTTTTCAAACAGCTTCCAGTGTATGAATTAAAAAAAAAAGTGATAGGTACTCTTTAAGTCTGGTCTACGCCAGCTTTATTCCTCGGCACAGTTTACAGCCAACCAAATTAAATGTAAGCAAAAGCCTGGCCATCTGGCCACTTACTATACATGAGGATTCCCTCTCTACACAGGGTCTGGACATAATGTCCAGTCACAACACACAATGTCACCAGCCTCTGCTGGTTGTTTCTAGAGGTCAGCGAGCCTCAAGGCTTTGGGTCAAGAGCCTCTCTCCCAGTTCTTCAGTCGCTCCACTGCCAGAAGCAAACCACACCCCCTGTATACCTGCAGTCCCAGGCCTTTTATAGGAACAGAGAGACCTGTCCAAAACCTGTCCTGGAACACGGGGAGTAGACATCCACCCGATACGTTGTCTACTCCCGATAAGAGCCGACCCAGAACAATCAAACTAAACGTCTACCAACCCCTTAGTGTGGCTGACAATACATATGGCTGGCTCCTATCCCACCAAGATCAAGTACCCTTGGTGGCGTGTTGCTTGTATATCTCTGATATAACTCCGCCTAGTGGCAGAAACAGGAAACTACATGTAGTCGCTCTGCCACAATATATATATTTATATATATACCGTATATACTCGAGTATAAGCTGAGTTTTTCAGCACAAAAAATGTGCTGAAAAATCCCCCCTCGGCTTATACTCGAGTCACTGTCGGCGCTCGGGCGCTGCGATGGCCCGAGTGCCAATAGGGACGCTTCAGCTATAGGAGACTCCTTAGGGATAACAGCCGACAGCGTCCAGGCATTGCGGTTGCCCGTGCTGTTCAGTGATGAAAGTGGATTCACTCTGAGCAGAAATCATGGCCATCAGTGATGCTGGAGATGTCAAGGAGAGTGCTATGCATCATTTAGGTTAGGTACTGGTCAGGTACCCTTTCCAGTCGTCTAGCACGCAGACCACGATAATGTAAATGGTTATGAATGGTCTGACGTCACACTTGGTTGCCTCTCACCTCACTAAACGTGCCTGGAGTTGTGTGGCAGCCATCATCCGGTTCCACAGGGTATTGTTTACAATGAAACGCTCATCAGTGTGTGATGTAGCCAAAGGACGTCCACTTCTTTGCCTTTCTCTAACTCTTGCAGTCTCTCTATAACAACCTGCTGATGACACTCTGTGACACTCACTCAGTGGTCACTTGCATCCGGCTTGAAGCCCTGCAGTGGCGAGGTACTGTTGATCAATTTTAAGGTTTTGTTTTGGTCTCGTGATGGTTTTGTTTTGGTCTCATGTGATCAGCATGATGAGGAGGACTGTTTAAATCCCAATTCAAATTGATCCCCTAAATTAATTGGACAATTCAGGGTTCAAACACCTGTTTTGAATTTTGCCATTAAGCCCCTTGTTAGAGATCAGCAACTTGTGCAAAAAGTTCTGAAACATTGAACAGTTTGAATTAGTTCATTTAAAAAAAAAAAATTGAAGAAATGTTATATGCATCCTCAAATTTCAACCAACAACTTTTTGAGAGTATTATATATGCACATGCAGTCTATTGATTACTTTGCATGCAGAGCAGGGAACGTGCATCAACCACATCTGAATGCTTGCATTTTGGGAAATCACCTAATTAAACCGGTATCATTGTGACGTCTCGTAATATGATAATATAATATGAGTAAATCATAAACAAATGTAACACATACGCAACAGGAAAGTTATTTCATACAACTACTTGGTAAAAAAGGTGAATTCCAGATTAAGTTTAGACTTGAGACCTTTCATGGGTCACTTCGCTAAGACTTTTAACAGTATCACTTTCCTCCTTCATGGTATACTATAGTAGTGTGCGTAGGTGGCAGTACTATCTAAAGCTGACCATACAGAGCCAAGGGTCTCAACCACACCAATTGCTGCTGAGACCTTGGCCAGCCCCTTGAACCCATGCTGCCAATGATGCAGTAGGTTGTTTCCTTTTCTATAGGAAACGGGAAGGATTGTTTAAATCACATTGCAGTGTGAATGCCTCCGATGATAAGAAGAGGTTAATGATTAACATTTGCTTTATCGGATAGATCATTGATTCTGGGAAACACAGCAGTTGTTATGTAGCTCACAAGTTGACATGGCCTTTTAAGGTACAAGAACATTTTACTGTTTTTGTAGGGAATAAAACATCGGTGGTTTTCTGCTATCTCCCACTACTAAGTCGGTTCCCTGAAAAATGGCTCTATTATCCATACATATAATTATTGCTTATTATTGGACCCAGAATTTAGCTTGGCCATGTGAATTCTAGTTACGCACCTTACAGTGCACCCTACCCCCAAACACCCACTTTAAAAGGCTTTGCCCCCTACTGTCACCTATTGATACATCCTTACACCAGTACAACCCCCCAAATAGAAAATGTTTTTAAACCCCCCTGGGCTACAAAAAACCCAAAATTTTGAAACTTTGGGGGTAGATGATGCCCAATATCTGCTTTGTATCAATTCTGACCCAGGAAAATGTTTATCCAGAATTACCAACGGGTATAAACGGGTTTAACTGTATCGGGTAAATGAGGATTAGTGTTGCCATATAGGGCCATGTTCCACTCGACACAGAGGACAGGATGTCCCGAACTCAAACTTTTTCTAGACCTGTAGGTTACATCCTAAAACTGCTTAAACGACCCTAACTTAGGGTTAGGGTTTTGGTTACAATCAATTTTTTTATTTTATATTTTAAATTGGGGATTTTTACCAAAAATCAGTTTGGGTTGACAAAACCAAAGCAATAAATTTTTGTGTTAAAATTCTTTTTAAATCAGCATAATAAAAAATCAAGATGGAGGCAAGATCACTATCCATTTTATTTACTTACCTGCAAGTCACTTATAACTAATTGCGCCCATGTAGAAGTACCAGAAATTAAAAAAGGGACCTTTAACCCCTTTAAAACGCCCCTTAAAACTACCAACGTCCAGGTCGTTTTGGGGGGTTTAAAACCATCTGGACTATGGATAACTTTCCCTGGGGGATCGGGGCGAACTCAAAACCCAGAGTTCGCGCAAACGGGGGCGGGGTGTCAGTTTTATTTTAAAAGCTGCCCAACCCCACAGCCCCGGCCCCCCCCCGGGGATCTTCCCCGGGGGGGGGGCCGGGTTCCCCCCCTTTAAATTTAAACGCGACGATGGGGTCGCAATAACAAAAGGGAACGCGGGAGGAGATCCCCCCCCTCCTCTTCTCTGTCGGGGGCAGCAGCGCAGGGATCGCACATCCTGAAAGCCCGCCCTTGACAGCCCAGCACGGGGGGCAAGAATCCTTCCAGGTTGTTTTGGGGAACCTTTCACGACCCCGGGGGCCGTGGCCCTTTTGGGGCTTGACCCGGGAAACGTAACTGACATTGTCATGGGAACCAGTCATACAACAAGCGTGCATTGATTCCTATTGAATGGGGAATCTAAAGATCTCTCTTTCCCAAAATCCCCAAGGGGAAAAGTAAAATTTAAAAATTGAAAAATGAAAAAAAGTAAAAAAATTTAAAAACAAATAAAACACAAACACGAAAAATAAAAAAAATTTCTACACCAAACCCCCTTTTTCCCCCTTTTCAAACGGGAAAAGCCCCCCAAAAAAAATAAAAAATAAAAAAAGTACCCATATTTTGGGAAACGCCCCCCGGCGTAAACGAAACCCGCCCTATAAAATCTGTTTATGTTAAATTAAACCCTACTTTAACCCTAAAAAAAAAAAACCAAAAAAAAATTTACAGAATTTTTTAAAATTTTTGTTAAAACCCCGCAGCACATAAAAAAGGAATAAAAAAGGATCAAAAACTCCTTGAAATCCCCAAAATTGTAACCCAAAAAAACCGTTTTTTATTTCCAAAAAAAAACCCCTTTTTTACTCTGTATAAAGAAAAAAATTTAAAAAAAAGTATACTTCAGAAAAAGCGTTTCATAAAATTGTTTTTTCACACTAAAAAACACTTTTTTTTTTTTTTTTTAAAGTGCTTTTAACAAAAAAAAAACTATATAAATAGGGGATCGCCATAATCATAAACGACCCCAAAAGTAAAAGCTAACTTATACACGGATACTGCCGGGGACCCGTTTAAAAAAAAAATAAAAAACACTTAAAAGGAATTTCATTTTTTCTTTAACCCCCTTTCCTCCAAAAAAAAGGATTTAAAAGCGATCAAAAACCTTTGTCCCCCCCAAAAAGATATAATAAAAAAGTCAACCATCTCGGGAAAAAAAAAACCCTACAAAAGCCCAAGCAAGAAAAAAATTTTAAAAAAAAGGGTCCAGGGCTATGGGGGATTCAAAAACAATTTTCCTGTTTAATAAAAGGGGTTTTTATTTTATAAAAAACAAAAAAAATATAAAAAAAATAAAAAATTTTGGGATCATTGTAAAATTGGGATTAAAATGCTGAGGGAAAGCTAACCATGGGCCCTTTTATACCTACAGTGAACCGCTATAAAAAAAAAAAAAAAAAAACATACCCAAATTGCTTTTATTTTTTCAAAACATCGCAAAAAACCTTTTTTTAAAAAAAAAAAAGTTTTTTTTGGAAAAAAAAAAAAAATAGCATCGTATGCACCCCCAAAAAAGGTACCAATAAAAACTTCAACTTCAACCGCAAAAAAAAAAAGCCAAAACACCCCTCTGGGAAACAGCAAAATAAAAAAGTTATTTGGGTGTCAGAATAGGACAACATAAAAAAACCCAATTTTTTTTTAGACTAAATTTTAAATGTTAAAAGTAAAAAACAAAAAAAACAAAAAAAAACTATATTTATTGTTTTAATTTTTACCGACCCCCCCTAGTAAAAGTTATCGCATCAATTTTCACTGCACGGGGGAATGCCCGGGAAAATTGAAACCAAAAAACAATGACCCAAAATGCGTTTTTCCCCCCATTTTCATTTTTCAATGCTAAAAAAAAAAATGGAACACCCGGCATCCCAAAAAAGCCACAGTAAAAACCCCTAGATGAGGGGTCCCTGATGGTTTGAAACCAAAATGGGGCAAATTCTGGAAGGTTTTTGCCTTTTTTTGCTACTTTGGGGCTTTGGGAAATGCACAAAGGCCCCAACCAAAAACTGCGTTCCAAAAACCAAAAGTGCCCCTCCCCTTTTACGCCCTTTCCCTGGCGCCCAAACAGCAATTTTTTCAAAACCCCCATTTAGGGGATTGCCCAAAATTGGAAAAAAATGCTAAAAAGTTTTGGGTTTTTTTTTTCCCGATTTCCCTTTTATATATAAAACTTTTTAAACTTTAAAATTTCAGATTATTTTTAAAAAAAAAATTTTTTTTTAAATTTTTACAGGCCTTTTGCTAAAAAAAAAATTGTGAACACCTTGGGGGTCTAAACTCAATGCACCCCTGGGAAAATAATTTAATTTAAAAAGGGGGGAGTTTTCCCAAAATGAAACCTCTATTTTTTGGGGGGTTTAAAATTAAAATTTTTCACCTAGGGGGTCCCCAAACCTTAAATGGCGCCTTCCCAAAAAAATCGAAATTTAAAATGAAACCCCCCAAAATATAGGGTGCTCCTTCTATTTTTGGGCTTATGTTGAGCCCAAAAAACCAGGGGCCCCAAATGGGAAACTCTAAAAACGGCAGAAACCCGGGGGAGTTGCATTTACCTAGTTTACAAAAATTTTCCGAAAACCCCGTAAAAAATGGAAAAATATTGAAAACGCAAAAAAAAGTGAAATTTTGAAATTTCACCCCACTTTGCTTTAAAAATTTTTGGAAAAAACTGAAGGGGTTTTCAAACCCTAAATAGTGTTGTAAAAAACGTTAAGGGGTCTAGTTTCTCAAGGGGCCCACTTAGGGGGAAACTAACAAGGCCCGGCCCCCCCAAAGCCCTCAGAAAATTGGGGCGGTCCCTAAAAAAAGTAAAATTGCAAATTTTCTTGGAAAAAGTGAGAAAAATTTCACAAAATTTTTAAGTCCTCAAATTTAATATAACAAAAAAGGGGCATTAAAAAAAATGAAGCCCCAAACCCATTTGGGGACAAGGGAAATGCTAGTTTTAAAAATTTTGTGGTGAATAATTTTCTGTCCCCCCACCAAAAATTTTTCAAAATTTTTAAAAACGCTAAAATTTTTTCCAAAATTTTCCCGAAAAAATTTTGGGTATTTTTTCAAAAAAGAAAAAAAGGGTTGGGAAAGGATAAAAAAATTTCCCTTTCAAATTAAAGGGAACAATTTGGGCACAGAAAAAAAATCTTTTTGAATCACTGAATAAAGGGAAAAGTTCAAAAAATTTTTCTCACATAAATTGGGGCACATGTCAATTTCAAAAATAGGGCTTGTCCCGAAAAGTCAAAAAAGGCTGGGTCCTTTTGGGGGTTTAAAAACTGAATTAAAAATTGTTTCCCTGGTAAAAAAATAAAAAATTTTTGCCCAAATGAACTGATAATATCCTTTTTGACTGGGGGACAAAATAAACACAAAAACAGCCATAACATTAAAGGGGGTTTTTCCTTTTTTATTTGGTAGGTTTTTCACAAATAGCAAAGGTAAATAAAGACTAAATTTCCAAATACAAATTCGTCCTGGTTTTTCTTTCCCCCAAGTTTTAAAAGAAATTATCGCCCCGCTTTTTTACACAATCTTTTCCCTTAAGGGTTTTCCGGGTTCCTCTCCCCTTGGGCCCCACCAAACTGCAAAGATTAAGGGGGTGAAAATTGGAACTTTATTATATCGTGTTATTTTGGGAAACATAACTTTTTACATTACTTAAAAAGACAAATTATCCCTTAGAGCTCTTTTAGGGAAAAAGAAGAAAGTGCCAGCGAAGTGAAAATATCAAAAACCATTCCCTTCATTTGGGGACAAAAAAAGATAAAAAACCCAAAAGGGACAAGTGCAATAAAATTTCCCTGTTAAAATTTTTTACACTTTCAAAGGGCCTTTACTTGTCCGCCCTTAATCCTTTTTTTAGAAACTCCCGTACCTTTTGTACGAAGTTTTCAAACCTTTTTGCAACTAAATTAAAGGTAACAAGGGCCCCCTAAACCAACAACTGAAAATGCCCAACACTACCCACAGACCCAACCCCCACCGACCAGGAAGGGTTTAGTCCCGAAATTACTGTGGGTTTTAAAACTGCAAATTTTAAGAAAAATCCTTTTAATGAGGGAAAATGAAAAAACTTGGGTATCTCAATATTTTGGCCCCAAATTTCCAAAAAAAAAAAATTTATTAAGGGGAAAAAGTCAGTTCTTAATTTTATAAAAATTTAAATTTTTTTGAAGCATGAAAAATCACAAAAGAAATTTGATTTTACTTTTAACAAACCAAATAGTGATGGCTTAAACTAATTTTGGGCAGATTTTTCTCCAAATGCAGCCTTTTGGGGGTGTTTCCCTTTTAAGGGCTTTGGGACCTACAAAAGCAATTCAGGAAAACAAGGGCAAGGGTTTTTGGGTAAAACCCCCCTAATCCACCAAAAGAATGTAAAAAAAAAAAAAAGGTAATTTGACTATGAAAACAGAACTCATAGTTCATCGTAACTTGCTTTTTAAAAAGGTTTTATATATCCCTAACGGTCAGAAACAAACCCCCTGTTCTGGGTTTTTGTAAAAGTGCTTCTTGGGGGGTGTTTTTTTGAAACAAAAATGTTTTTAAAAAACCACCTCCGACTTTTAAAAGGGGCCGTAATAAGTTCCCCCCAGAAAGTCGGAGGTGGGTTAAAAATTTTGATCAAAGGGAAAAGTGGGGTTTAAAACCCCAAAATTTTTTTCATTTTATTTTGATAGCATTAATGGGTTTTTTTGAGGTTTCCATGTTTGTTTTGATGGCAAAGGGCCACATTTAAAAAAACCATAACAAAGGGAAAAGGTGGCCTATTTTTATATAAGTTTTTCCTTTTACTTTTAAAGTGGGGTAATTTTAAGTAATATGGAAAATTTCTTTTCCTAAAAAAAGGGGCACGGGGGAAAGAAGCAAGTGACAGAGGGAAATGTGAGTCAAAAGACAAAAGTTTTCTGGGAAAAACCCTTTGGGCCTGGGATTTTTTTTGGAAATTTAAATTTTTCAAAGTACCCAAACCCACCTTTACGGGGGTTTTAAACCCAAAAAACCCCCCTCAATGGTTTACCTTTATGTAGTGGGCCCCCCCCCTTTTTTTTTTGGGAATAATAATTTCCCTTCCCCTCTGCCCAAAACTGGTTTAAACATTTTGGGATTAAATAAAATAAAATTCAAGATATTGACTTGGCCTCCACATTCCAAAGATCTCAATCTGAATAAGCCTCTGTGGGATGTGGTGGAAAAATCCGATTCCCCCCGAAAGGCCCCCAACTTTTATTTTACAGGTTTTTAAAGGGTTTGGGTGAAAATATTTTTGTGACCGATTTGCAACTTGTCATAGATTTTGTGCTTTAATAGGTCAGATCTGTTTTAGCAGCATGAAGGGGCTTTTGAAAGTTGGGAAGGTTTTAAAGGGGCATGGCTGATTAGTGTAGTTAGTGCATAGTCACTTTCAGTATAGATTGTGGTCAGGGTAAAATAAGGAGGATTCTTACTGTAGCTTCTCCCTATTATACTCAATCTTACAGCTGAGCTACAACAGTACAAAGGCAACCCTAACCCCCATAGTCCCCATTGTAGAATAAAGAATAAAAAATATATGTATTATATAGGTAGCGACAACAAAGTCTATTGAAGATGTTTTAAATAGGGGCCCGGTCCCTTAAAACAAAGGGGGGGAGGCCCCTTTGGGGAAAAATTTTAAAGGGGGTTTTGTAAAGCTCTGGAACTATCCCAATAAATTTCCATTGGGATTGCCCAAGGGGCTTTTGGAAATCAAAAAAACAAAAATTCCCCAAGGGGAAAAGTCCCCCAGGGCCATTTTCCACAAATTTATTTATACAAAAGATTTTTTTTAATTTTAAAAAAAACGGAACAAAACCGGGGCCATATTTCCCCCCAATAGCAATTTAAATTTTCCTTCAACTTTTTTTGAATAAAACATTTTTGCAAATTCCCAAATTTTTCCGTCAACTACAAGGGGCTAAATAACAATAATAATATCCCCACCCCATCATGACCGCTACCATTGCCACTCAATATGGACCTAATATTATTACAATGCTGTTACTGAAAAGAAAACAACTATATCACCATTCAGTGACCATGTAGTGGTAGATACCAGTTGTACACTGACACTCTGCACTCTACATAGTAGTATAGTTGAATTTCGTGGCTCAAGGATGACATCTTCTCTTACTGTAGTTGTTCACTTTTCCCATCTTGTCCATCTGATGCTTAAAGACTATTCCTTATGACCCCTCCACACAGACTCCTCTCATCACACAAAATGCTCCCGATCTTTGATGATCTGCAGCAGGAAGTTGAAGGCTGCTAGTTCAGCTTCCTGTTGCCCTGCTGCATTGATCATAACAGGGGCTGTGCACCTACTGTAGAGCTGCACCATTTGGTTTATGGCTGGACAGAGTGCTTTTTAATGCTCCATATAATTTTGGGGGAGGGGAAGAGCATTGTTGAGCCGTGCGGCCTTGGTGCTGGGCACCAGAGAAGTCTCCAATATAAGTATAATGAGAAGGTGGCATTTCTTCTACACCATACTCCTAATTAGAATTCATCTTTTTGTATCACAGTTATGGGATTTATGTACAAGGGCCATGAAAGGGGCCTACTATTATCAAATTGACCAATTACATGTACGTTATTCAGCATTTTACAATTGTACAGGACAAACCTACTCCTCCCAGTGGAAGAGACTGGTTTGTAAGCTCATTGCCTGTTCATATGGAACTCCAGTGCTTTGTGTCCTGTGTCTTCATCCAGACTTCACCCTTATTCCTCATGTTCCCTAATCAGAATATCAAATCTGGGTATCCTCACTCTGACACTTTATTTAGGTACATCCTATAAGATTTTGGCTTATCTGTGATTGGTTAGAAGTGAAATCATCTCATCACCTAACCATATAAAAAGAGCTATGGAGGATTAATAAATTGTTCTTATCTGATTTGATCTAAGAATCCAGTGTACACTGTTTCTTTATTTTCGATCGTGGAAGAAAGGTTGATCTTGATAGGCAAAAGCTGCCGCAACAATTGAATATACTATTGGTTGTGGATCTTGACCATTGACAACATTACTGTCTGTGATTAAAGATGTAAAACTAATAGAACTAATTGAATTTCTCTAAAATGGACTCAAATGATGCAGTGGCTCTAACCTCAGTAATAACCCAGTGATTAAAAGCGATTCTTCACTTTGAGGAACAGTGTGCAGATAACAGAGCGGGAAGTTTGGTATTTGACATAAAATGAAACTAGTCCTTGATTTTATGGAGCCTTCATCTTCACGGATATGTCAATCTTTTGTTTGCATTTTGTATCTTGATTGAATGCAAAGTTTCATTTTACTAGAAATGATAACGATGACCTTTCAGAAAGGAAGCTGCTTGCTAAGTAAATCATATATAACACATTGCCAAAGGTGGTTGAGCCACAGAACACCAAGTACAGTACCCTACATAATAACTACAACATTAAACGCATGGTCAACTTTGTCATTTTTGTGTGGTGTCTTGATGGATTTTGCAGTACCAGTGACAAACCTAAACCCTTGATAAGCTTACCTCCCATTGGTAAAAAGTAATAAAAGATATTAAGGTAGCAGGATAGACTACAGTGATGAGTGGCTGTTGGCCTCAATTGCTGACCCTCATGGAGACTCCTGAAAATAGGGGCCCTTTCATGAGCTAATTGCTTATGGGGACACTCTGGAGAAAGGACAATGGATGAGACATACAGGTTGGGTATAGCTGCAATTTCTCCCAATTCATGTCATGAATATTTTGTAGATCTATTTATTGACTAAATGTGATTACATGAACAATGTCCTTTCTTCTCTGCAGTAATTAGATGTATTTTTCTAATCTGCTCTTAATCGTAAATGTAACAATGTTCTATAATTTTTCAAAAGTTGTCAGGTTCAGTTATGAAATGGGTCATTTCTTAAAGGGGTTCTAATCACGAAGGCATTTCATCTCCTGCTCTTCTCTCTTCAGCTTTCAGTGTCTTCAAAATGAGGCATCTATGATTTGATTGAACTGCATCGCATGTGACCCAGCTTGACATCACCAGGCCTTTCCCCACAGTGTGCTCAGTCAAGTAACCAAAAATTCAAACACTTTGAGTAGCTACATTTTAACTGAGTAGTTAGCACTTCTGTCTTTCAGCACAGGGGTCCTAGGTTTACTTCCCTGTAGAAACAAAACAGGCTTTTTTTTTTTTTAAAGTCAACAAACATACCCGATTGAGATTTTTTTTGTGTGTGTGGGGGGTGGGAGGGTTTGAAAAAATGGCAATAGGCAGACCAAAAAACGATCAGCATGATGATAACTTATCTGCACTGTTTGGGACCGTTCACTCGGCTTATTTCAGGCATGGATTTCAGCCGTATTGTTCGCCATACTCCGTGCCAGGCATTACGGTCATTGATAGTTCTCATAGAGAACTATGGATTCCGTCTCTCCTACCCGCTCGGCGAATATGCCGGGCGGGGAGAAAGTGAAATGCACATTATCCCAGCGGGATACGCGCCATGGATAATGCATGTCTATGGGGCCGGCGAGCTGCTGCCGTCCCTGACCCGTACCCAAACCGTAATTGCGGGCGAAATCCGTCCCACAATTACGGCTTCAATAAGCCATGTGAACCCTGCCTTTGATTAATTAATACTAATTGACTTTGTACTAATGACAGTGTGTAGTAGAGAAGAGACTGACAGTAGCTGCCTGAGATTAGAGGTGATGTCTGAGCATGTGCAGCAAGGACTGAGGAGCTCTCGTCACTGGTCGTATTCCCTGGAGATGAGCTGTACACTATGGATCGCTAATGTAGCAGCTAAATCAAAAATGGCCCAGAATTTTTAATAATGATGAATGGTGAAACTGTTTACTATTTAATTGCAAGCTTCCCTCATCACTTTTACTTGTGGGAAAAACCCCTTAATGATTTTGACCTCCTGAATATCTGACAATGAAAGTTATTATTTCTGTAATATCAAAGAACTTTCCTTTTACTGCTATATATAATTAAGGCAGCATAAAAGTTTCAGTACTTGATTATTTTTTGCACATATAAAGATGCAGAATATTTTGTTATGCCAATTTTCTAAAATTTATTTAGAGGAAATTTGGCAACAATTTAAATAACTAAAACATGTCTCAATACTAATTATAAACCGTTACAGTAATTGCACTCCAAAATTTGGTCCTCATTCAGTGACAAGTCTTTTTTGCTTTTCTCTGCATCGGATCATCTCATACAATTGTCCAACAGTAATCTGCAAGCATTGATGGATTCCATTTTCCTTGATAACTTTTCTACGTAGCTGCAATATCTTGGTGAAATCCCTCACCGTGCTTGTTGCTTACTGCTCTGCAGCCTGGTGGAAAGAAGTCTAGATGTGAATGTAAGAAATAAATCTTTAAGGACATCAGCCAAGAGCCTTATGTTTTGATGAGAATTTACACCAACTCGTCACAGTTATCTTCTATTGACTTTCCCAAAAGTTACCAAGAATGCAAATGTTCCCCATGCATCCTTCTCGTTGCTCTGCAACAACTCCTCATCTTGTAGAAGCTTACAAATCTGAGGTCTAATAAAGACTCCTTCCTTTATCCTTGCTTAACCTTGGAAATGTATCAATGAGGTACTTGAATGTTTTTACATTTTTATCCATTGCCTTTACAAAGCTCTTCATTAGGTCCAACTCAATATGCAATGATAGTAACAAAATCTTATGTGGGTCAACAAGTGCTGGATGCGGGGCATTTATACTTCTTGGCTGAAGTGAGGTCTCTCTTATTGTAGTGATTTTCTTTTGCATGACTTTCCCACTCACACAGAAAGCAGTATTACTTTGTGTATCCACCCTGAAGGCCAAGGGCAACCACCTTAAAGTCACCACAGAGGGGCCACAAGTGTTGGTCATAGTTCAGGGACCTAGAAACAGTTGTTTCATGTTGTCATAGGTTTCTTTCATGTGGACTGCATAGCCAACTGGAATCAAAGGTGGTGTATTGCCCTTATGCAGCAGGGTGGCTTTTAGGCTTGTTTTGGATGAAACGATGAAGAGCCTCCATTCCTCTGGAATATGACTTCTCTTCAGAGCTTCCATTAAACTGTTGATGTTGTTGTATGCCACATGAAGAAGTATTGGACAAGATCCTTATCACGGTTGTTAAACAAAAATTAAATTTGAATATCACCCGCTAAGGGATTCCACTGCTGTAGCCTAAGGGCATGTTCACACGGCTTAAATTGGGACATATCGCACAATACGCCGAGCAGGGAGATAAGTGACATGTCAATTACAAGCTGTGAATACGCGATGCTAGTAACGAATGTCTATGGGGCCGGTGGGCTGCCCTCCTCCCACCCCCCGCGGGAGTTGGCGCGAGCTCCCGAAGCCCCAGCGTGATTGTGGGGCGTAATTACGCCCCTCAATTATGCCGTGTGAATATAGCCTAAGAGCTAAGCTTTACTCTTGGGCAGATCCAAATCTCTAACAAGATCGTTCAGCTCGTTTTGTGTTATAAGGTGTGGTTAAGTTGAGGTTGCTAACAGAAAATCATGAGCGGATGATGCTTCAGGACACCAAGCGCCCTCTTCTTCCTCACTTGACTTGACTGAAACTGTTTCTGCTGCTTTTTGACCCAGCAGTTTGTCTGTACGTGGTACTGGCCATATTGCAGATGGAATGTTTGAGTACTGTATTGTCCATTTCTTCTTTCTTGAAACTCCTTTCCTAATGGGGGGGCACCATGCAGACATGGCAATTGGTAGTGTGATCGGATGGCTCTCTCCAGATCATTGGGACTGAAAAACGTGTAGATTGCCTCTTTCCATTTAATCATAGGGTAAGATGTGATGTACATCTATTGCAGCATATGTATGGATCCCAACTCTAGTCCTGATCTCCTATTCTGCAGCCAAAATACAGGCTTCAGGCTTTCCTTAGTATGGTAGTCAAGTTTCACCTTTGTGACGCAAAAGTGACTTCTCCGCATATGTAGCAAAAATTATCAGCTTAGTGCAAGAACGAGGCATATCTGAAAATACATATAGAAACATGTCAATATGCCAAGAACCAAAGCTAAGAAATCCTAAAACTGTATATCTTACACAGAGAGCATGTAAAAAAGTAGGTGATGCAACTGTAATTAGTATTAAGTAATCAGAGCTAAGTTGGCATATTATGATTGGTCACCCTAAGATGATAAAATACTGAAGGCTCAATAGACTAAATAGATGGTGTAATAGACTAGTTACTAACAATGAAATGATAGACACAATTTTTCTAAGTCTACATGAAAGGTCACATGAGTAATTACAACCTTCTCTGGATCTTAAAATTTAAGCATCATATTCATCTTCAGCACCACAAAATTAGTTACCGTATTTTTGGTCTATAAGACACACTTTATTTCTCCCAAATATGGGGGGAGGGGGGGAATGAGGGTGCGTCTTATAGTCCGAATGTACTCTCTTGGGCTGGCAGGACGGTGAGGTGGAGCAATACTGCAGTATTTAAGGGGCTGGACCCCACATCCAGCTTCCCACAGCTTCGCTCTTCTCCAGCCCAAGAGAGCTCTGTACAGCAGCGACAGGTGGCTGATCAGTACAGCCAGCAGCCTCCGCTAACAGCAGGGATGGAGCTAGCTCCGTCCCTTCTGTTAACACTTTAGATGCTGCGGCGATCGCAGCATCTAATGGAATGAGGAGCAGTGCTGGCAGGCTTTCGCAGCTGCCATGTATGTACAGTAAAGGAAATAATTACTTGGTCCCTTTCAGATTGTGTAAGTTTGTGTAAGTTAGACATGAACAGTCTATAATTTTAAGAGTAGGTTAATTTTAACATTGAAAGACAGAATATCCATAATAAAATCCAGAAAATCACATTGTATAAATTATATAAATTTATTTGCATTTTGCAGTGAGAAATAAGTATTTGATCCCTCTGGCAAACAAGACTTGTATGAAAACTGTCTAGGTCTAAAACTCACTTTGTTGTCCATAGCAACCAATCAGAGCACCCCTCATTTCCCATAGAGCTCTGGAAACATGATTGCTATGGGCTACAAATAAAGTTTTAGACCTAGACAGTTTTCATACATGTGGCCCTTAATATGTGGTGGCAAAACCCTTGTTGGCAAGCACAGCAGTCAGACGTTTTTTGTAGTTGATGATGAGGTTTGCACACATCAGGAGGAATTTTGGTCCACTCCTCTTTGCAGATCATCTCTAAATCATTAAGATTGAGGCTTTCAAGATTGAGGCTCTCATTTGGCAACTCAGAGCTTCAACTCCCTCCATAAGTTTTCTATGAGATTAAAGGGGATTTATCGTTTGAGCTGCTCGTGCTGTTCTGCTAATTTTCTCAGATTGAGTTTGAAATCCAGGGGCGTGTTCTTCCTCTTAGCAGGCGTGTCTCCCCTCCCACGAGGCGTGTCTCTCCTCACTGAAGAACTGTGACATCATCATTTTGTTTGAAGCAGGGGATGCAGAAGGTTGTCTGGATATAACAGCTCTGTAGCCTCCTGCCTGCTTATGTCTGCAGCCTTCAGGCTCCAAACTCCAGCAAGCACCTATTATATGTATTATATCACTTAGTTTACACACTGAAAGCCAGCAGCTTTAACTTCTGTTCTAGTGGTATTCAACCAAATTGTACTGACAACAGGCAGAGACCTTTACTCAACTACAAGGCCAAATGTCAGCTTCAAGTAAAGACCTCTGCTTGCTGTCAGTGATATGAGTGAAAACAGTGGGGGGAGAAGCACATCAGCAGTGAGAGAAGAACTTGCTTAACCTGTAACTGACTTGGGCTGATGGTGTAGCGGTAGAGTGTTGATTTTACAACAAAGTGGTTTGGAGTTCTAGTCCCCTCACAGGGTTTATTTCCCCCCCCCCCCTAAATTCTACACATATGTATAGAGACCTAAAATATATATGTCAATCTCTATAATGATATATATACACATACATAGCTCCCGTATATCATGTCTCATCCCCGAGAGTATATGCATTGTATCACATATATTGGAAGTGCTTGGTGTGACTGTGAGGATGGGACACTATATAGGGGAGCTTTGTGTGTGTATATATATATAAAATTATAGATGTCTACACATATATTTTCATATATTTACATATATGTAAAATTTATAAAAAAAAAAAAAAAAAAATGATGGGGACTTGAACTTGCCAAGCTGATCACCTATTCACTGTGCTATACATGCAGTTCACACAGACACAGTGCTGAATCCTTATGTTATACAATACAGATGATGACGTCATAAGGAGGCGGGGCTTGCATTCGATCTGAGGAACAGAACGCCTTCTTTTCAAAGTTCAAACTAAACCTGTGAGGAGGTGAATCAACCTCTTGCAAAAGCCCTTTAAACAGGCAGTAATTGCCCAGATCATCACCATAGAGCTGAGATGTACATAGAGCCAGCAGACTCTGGTTTCACTATCGATTTTAACAGCTCAGAGGGGAGTAAACACAGAGTGTGCAGGCAGCCAATCACAGTGCAGGGGGCGTGGCCATGACGTTTCCTGTCTAGGGGCATATCCCAACAGGCTGAATGAAATGTCAGCCAGCCAATCACAGTGCAGGGGGCGTGTCTAGGGCACAGGAATCGACCCGGGGGCGTTCTGACCCAGCAACAGCAGAAATAAAAGACAGATTTACAGCGAAGCTGATATCTGCTAAACCAAGTGACAGAGGTAATGCTACCCAATTAAAAAAGTGCTTATTTTTACTGTCCCCATATTAGGTGACATGATCTTTTTATCGATAAAACCCCTTTAAGGTCTGGATACTGGCTAGGCCACTTCATGACCTTAATGTGCTTCTTTTTGAGCCACTCCTTTGTTGCCTTAGCTGTATGTTTTGGGTCATTGTCTTGCTGAAAGACCCAGCCATGACCCATTTTTTAATGTCCTGGCAGAGGGAAGGAGGTTGTCACTAAGGATTTTACGATACATGTTTCCATCCATTCTCACATTGATGTGGTGAAGTAGTCCTTTGCCCTTAGCAGAGAAAGTCTTTTATAAAGCTGACTATTTAAGACAGTTGTCTTTAATGCAGATAAGGAGTTGATTAGGAGCATCTAACTGGTCTGTAGGAGCCAGAACTCTTAATGGTTGGTAGGGGATGAAATACTTATTTCAGCAAAATGCAAATAAATTTATATAATTTATATAATGTGATTTGCTGGATTTTATTTTGGATATTCTCTCTCTCAAGGTTAAAATTAACCTACTCTTAAAATTATAGACTGTTCATGTCTTTGTCAGTGGGCAAACCAACAAAATCAGCAAGGGTTCAAATAATTATTTCCTTCACAGTACATGTGTAATAGGTAATGAATGAATGAATGAATGAATGAAAATCCTGTATACAGCAGTACAATAGTACTGCTGTATATAAGACACTATTACATTCTGCCCCCCTAGTGGTCAAGTACCCTAAGGGTAAAAAATAAAAAATAAAACTATTAAAGTTTAAATACCTTCACTTTTGCCATTTTGAAAATAAAAAAGTCACACATAATTGGTATTGCAACATCCATAAAAGTCCAATCTATTTAACCATAACATCATTTATCCTGTATGCTGAACACCATAGAAGAAAAAAGAAAAAACTGTGTATTTTTGGTCATTTCATATCCCCAAAATATTGGAATAAAAAGTGATCAAAAAGTAGCATGTGTCCCAAAATGGTACCAATAAAAACTATACTTCAAGAGGTCGAGGAGCGCCGCAAGAAGGAGAGAGGGGCTCGTACTCGGGACGCGCGACCGCTCCCAGCTGTTTCAAAGGCCGGTGCCGCTGGACTGAAACCCCGAGAGCAGCAACCGCTGCCCGCCAGACGTCCTCCTGCAGACCGGAGCACGTCACCACTCCAGGTACCACTGACGGAGGCTGAGGTACAATCCATACGCACACCGGGGACTCTCCCTCCGAGCCTGGGACAGTACCTAACACCGGAGTCGTTCGGTACATCTCAGGGGAGCCCTGTGCACATAAGCACCATTACATCTCCGTCTGGGCCACGGCAGGCGGCCATCTTGAGCAGCCACGTGGCTTCCCCTCAGTCGCCACAGCAGCCCCGTAGCCCCACACGCAGGCTTGGTGAATCTACTTCTGTAGCATCTCCTATCCCTGCATGTGCCTTCGGCCCCTTGGACGCTGGCTATAGGGCCTACAATCCCAGCGACCTACAACGGGTTATCCCAGCAATAGACGTAGGGAATCCTGGAGGACTGACTGCGGATTCCTCTGCAAACTGGGCAGCTGAGAGCTCCCCTTGCGATCCTCAACCCATGGAGGAGCATAATCCCCTGTACACTGCTACAACACTAATCCATCAGGCAATTGAGAAGGGATCCAGCAGGGACCGCTGATGAGTGCATAGTTGACCCCTCACACGCACTGGGGACAAGCTCCCCCTTGCCTGGGACTCCCACACAGGGCCCTGTATCACCACATGGCGTAATTGATCAAGCTGCAAATCCTGATCATACTAATGCTCATCAAAGGGGAATGGCTCTCCCCCAGAGTAACAGGCCTCGGTTATCTCCTGGAAAGGACTTTGGGCAGCGGTATTACTCACAGGGGAAAACCAGTACACCCTACGCTACTACATCTCCCGCTGTGGGCCATGTGGAATGGTCTACCCCACCAACGGTTCTGCGAATTGAGGAACCAGGGCTACAGCTGGTTGATAGGCGAATCCCTCTACTGCAAGACGAACATTGGAATTCAAATCCGGGCTCCCCCACTTGGGAGTGCAGTCCCAACCCATCCCCTCTGATACCAACAGATCGGCCTCAAGTCTCACAACCCCAGGGAAGGAAGATCCCTCCCAGCTCTACAGCTCTACCCCAGACCGAAGACGCCCTTCAAACCCTGGCGGCACACCCAGAACTTCAGGCGTTACTATCGCTCCTACCATCCAAGAACGACCTGCAGCAGCTCGGCAGAGATCTCCGGGCAGCATTGCAATGGGAGCTCCAACCGGTACAGACTGAAGTGAAGGATCTACAGAGTAAATATCAGCACCTTGAGTCAGTACAAACTTCCACAAATCTGACTATTAAAACCCTTCAAGAGACAGTTGCAGCTCAAGAAGAACGTCAAAGCCATCTGGCCGCCCAGCTGGATGATCTTGAAAATCGTAACAGGCGCAACAACATCAGGTTGAGGGGCCTCCCTGAGACTGTTCATACAGCAGAATTGATTCCTACCATCACCAAGCTCTTCAATCACATCTTGGGTCGCCCAGTCGACACCTTCATTGAGTTTGATCGAGCGCATAGGGCCCTCCGCCCCCAAAGCCAGGGCCCCTCACGACCGCGAGACATCATTTGTAGAGTGCACCACTATAATGTGAAAGAAGAGATACTGAGAAAAGCTCGGCTTATGCAATCCGTCATGTATGAAGGCTTAAAGATTGGCCTTTACCCTGATCTCTCAAGACGCGCACTTCGCATGCGGGCAGCCCTAAAGCCCCTATTGGCGGTCCTTCAAGAAAGGCAAATCCCTTATAGGTGGGGTTTCCCGTATGCCCTCAAGGTGAAAGATGGGAACTCTATCGTGTCTCTTCGCTCTCCGACGGACCTTCCATCCTTTCTTGCAGCTTTGGATCTGCCTCAGGTAGAAATAAGGGACTGGGCCGCTGCTACAGATCCGACGTTCCCTGGTTTTGCTTCTCAACAAGGTGACCGTCGTCGAGCAACCACACGCTCTCCCAAAGCTCAGCGCTCCAGTCGACGACGGAGAGTTTCGGAAGTTCCTCTTCGGTCATCAGGCCCTCTTCGTTGACTTGATGACAATCTCCCTTGGGTACCAACCCTCTCGATACCTGTTTAGAGGTTTTCTCTCTTCTTCTGCTCTGCCTTGAGGACAATAATAGTATTCATGTCCTCTGACGTTTCTGAGACAGTCATGGGATCTCTGAGCTCATATGCTCTATGTGTCGATCCCAACTGTCTTTGATACTGTTTATGCGGGTTCTATATGCTGACTGCATTTACCCCCCAATACTATTGGCCATTACTGGGACATGGCCTGCTGCAGGAAATATAAATGAAGTGAGGACAGCACAAGTTCAAAATGAATGGTTGTGTTTATTCCCAGGCAACGTTTCAGCTCTTACCAGAGTCTTTCTCAAGCAATCACACAAAGGTGCACACGTGTAAATATAGTAAGTGCAATTTACAAAAAGTGTTCCATCCGGTCAGTAGATTTTATAAATAAGTCAGTGACAAGTTTATTTCCTTGTTTATATACCCTAGTGTCCAAAAACTGTAACTCCTTATGTGAATACGACATAGTGAATTTAATGTCCTGGTCAATGTTATTCATAAATTTAAAAAACTCTTCAAGTTGTTCAATATTACCTCTCCAAATAAAGAAAATGTCATCAATGAATCGCCACCACCCCAGTACTAGACTGAAGTGGCGCGATCCATAAATGTATTCCTCCTCAAGATGAGTCACAAAAATATTAGCGAAAGCGTTCCTATAGTATCGTAGCAACGGATGACGTGTGTTTTTTCTTATGCGCATGCGCGATTTTGAATGCCTTGTGCAGACGCAATGGTGTTTTTGAGACGCTGTAGCGGGCTGAGGTTGACACATCAACGCCATGGATTGGGGAACTCGTGCTTTGTAATGTATTATTCTACTTGATTGTTTACACTTGTGCTTGATCACGTATTATACACTTATTATGTAATTGTAACTATATGTTTGTACACTTGGATGATCTTGTAAACACTGATGATAATGATTTATAAAGATGGAGAGAGCACTGTATTTTGATTATTAATTATACACATGATTTTGTACTTTGTACCTTAATTGAATATGTTGTGATGGAACACTTTTTGTAAATTGCACTTACTATATTTACACGTGTGCACCTTTGTGTGATTGCTTGAGAAAGGCTCTGGTAAGAGCTGAAACGTTGCCTGGGAATAAACACAACCATTCATTTTGAACTTGTGCTGTCCTAACATCATTTATATATTTCTGGACTTGGTTCGGTCCTTAGGACGTGCACTATTCATTTATATATTTTTTGCTGGTGCTGTTTTACTGTGGCGTTGATTTTTGCCGCAGGATATAGTCTTCTGTTCTTAGTTGGTTGGCCCTTGTTTTTGGGGCTTCTTTGTTTTTTTGTGTTAAGTTGCTTCGCTTTACTTCCCTATGACTGCCGGTCGGTGTTGGTATTTCTGACGAGTGCCCTCTCATCAAATGAATACCTCTTGAGAATCCTGAATATTACTCTCAATGTATTCACTAAAGATTACATCCCTTAATGTAAAGGGATTTAATATTCCAGAACGGAGATCGCAGATTCTATATCATATGCATAAGCAGCAGTCCCATATTTTATGTCTGCAGGAGACGCATCTCCTACATGACCGTGCGCAACTATTGCGTAATAAATACTTCCCTGCCTGGTACCATAGCAGCAACCCTTCACAGAAAACAAAGGGTGTTGCTTTTCTAATCCATAAATCGCTCTCCCTGCAGGTCATAGATGTTTTCACTGATGCTGACACAAGGGTTATCTTTGTAAAATGCAACATACAGGGACATCTTTACACCATAGCTAACATATATGCGCCTAATGTTAACCAATTGTCTTTCTTCTCTAAAGTTCTTGATGACCTGACCAATTTTGCTCAGGGACAAGTGGTTCTATGTGGAGACTTCAACCTTGTCTTGCATCCCCCCCTAGATTCTTCTACGGGTCGCTCGGCGGTCCCCCATAGAATCATTAACAGGCTCAAGAGATTGCTGCAAGATATGCAGCTGTCGGACGCCTGGCACCTGATGCACCCTGACGAAAAGGATTATACATTTTACTCGAACCCCCATCAATCATACAGTAGGATTGATTATGTCTTTGTCCAGCACTCTCTTCTCCCGAATGTGGTCGATACCAGGATAGACTCAATACTCCACTCTGACCATGCGCCCATTCATTGCACTTTGGACCTCCCGCACTTTTCGCGTGGAAGCTGAATGAATCTCTTTTGCAGGACGCCCTCTGTTTGCAGGAGCTTCAATCTTGTATCCGAGATTATCAGGCTAATCATGAGTCTGATTCCACTTCTCCTCAGATCCAATGGGAGGCGATGAAATGTGTTCTGAGGGGAGTGTTGATAAAACATGGGGCCCGCTTGAAACGCGCAATGGCCTACAAACTTCAGTCTCTGCTGCTAGACCTAAGATCTGCTGAGCTATCGCATAAAACCTTGCGTACTGAAGCAGGTCTTAGAGACCTGTTTCGATTGCGACAGGAAATTCTTACGTTAATGGATCACAAACATAAGCGGTATCGGCAGATCTGCAAGGCATCCTTCTATCAATAGAGTAACAAACCAGGTAGATATCTTGCGCGGGCGCTGAGGGAGAAGAGAGCGGCCCTTTTTATTCCGCAGATTAAGTCATCAGGGGGACAACTGACATTCTTAAAGGGGGATATTGTATCCGCCTTTCAGAACTACTATTCGGAACTCTATAACTTGCCTCCCACTCACCTACAGAAAACCCCTAATGAACGTAACAAGTCTTTAGTGGATTACCTTAAGAAGACATCCCTCCCCCCAATTGCTCCAGAGATAGTGGCGTCCTTAGAAGAGCCCTTCTCTCCAGCAGAGTTACAGACTGCTATAGAGTCACTAGCGGTAGGCAAAAGCCCAGGCCCGGATGGCTACATGGCCAAATTTTACAAGATACTGAAGGAGGATCTGATCCCTCCTCTTCTATCTGCCTTTAACTCGGTTTCTAACACCTCCCCGTTCACATCGGACTTTTTGAAAGCCCATATTATGGTCATCCCAAAAGAGGGTCGAGATCCTACACTTTGCCAGAATTACCGACCACTATCCCTTATTAACACGGATGCAAAAATTTTGGCCAAAGCCATAGCATTAAGGTTGAATCCCCTCCTGGGCGGCTTGATACACTTGGACCAGGTGGGCTTTGTCCCAATGAGAGAGGCAACGGACAATAGTTTGAAGACATTTACTTTAATTAACTATGTGCGTCAGTCTAAGATACCCAGTATGTTGCTTTCCCTTGATGCGGAGAAAGCTTTTGACCGCATGGATTGGTCTTTCCTCTCGGGAGCTCTCTCCGCACTTGGTCTAGGGCCATCTCTCTTATCTAAAATATTAGCGCTATACCGCTCTCCAAGGGCGCAGATCCGAGTGAATGGAGCTCTCTCAGAACCTTTCCCTATATGCAATGGTACCAGGCAGGGATGTCCCCTGTCCCCGCTTCTTTATGCCCTGACAATGGAGCATCTTCTTCAGGACATTCGAGCAAATGATTCCATTCGAGGGATCAGGTGTGGTAACATCAACGCTAAGTGCTCTGCATTCGCGGATGATTTACTCCTTTACATCACTGAGCCCCTCACCTCCCTGCCCGCGATACTCCGAACCCTAGATGAATTCGGTTCCCTCAGCAACCACAAAGTCAACATGTCCAAAAGTGTAGCGTTGAACCTTACCCTCCCCTCAGAGATAGTTGCCCAAATAAAAGAGAACTACGCCTTTTCTTGGGCCACCTCATCTATTAAATACTTGGGGGTTCATATCCCCTCTGACCCCAACAAGATTTATGACCTAAACTTTGCTCCCTTGTTCCATCTTATTCAAACGGACCTCTCTAGATGGAACAAGAAGGACTTCTCATGGATAGGCCGAGTTAATGTCCTGAAGATGAATGTTCTACCCCGCCTACTCTACCTGTTTCAAACAATCCCGATTGTGCTCCCGAAGTCTTTCTTCCGATCACTACAACAACATATAATCCGATATGTGTGGGCACAGAGGCACCCGCGGCTGTCAAAAGCCACTATGATGATGCCAAAGTCTGAGGGGGGGTTGGCTCTTCCAAATTTTTTAAATTATTACCTGGCAGCAACGGCGGTAAGGATCCTGGATGGCTTCCAGCAGGCGGATATCAAACTCTGGGTTCAACTTGAGGAAGCGATGTACGGCTTCCCCACTGCAGCTCTCCCTTGGCTACCACCGTTGTGGCTGCCTAAGAGAACTCTTACCCACGCTCCTTTGATCGCTCAAGCGGTGGTCCTCACCTCCAGATCGTACCCCTCTTCCATGCATATCATTAAGACAGGGGGCCCACTGACTCCTCTTACAGGCAATCCGGGCATACCAGACACTCTGAGGATTACGGGATTAGGCCTTGGAGGGGACAGGGGTTTTGTGGTAATAAAAGATGTGTATGCAGGGGGTTCCATCAAGTCCTATTCAGACCTTGTAATGGACTCTGGGGGCCCAGATTTCCCTAGACTGTATTACTATCAATTGCGAAGGATATGCTCTACTCACGGTGTATCCTTGTCTTTCGCTAGGAAAATATCTAATTTCGAGAGCTTGTGCTTGCAAAAAACTAATGCCAGACACCTGCTCTCGAGGGTCTATGAGCTCCTGATGAATACGGGGGATGGCACCAAATTGGCTTTCCAGAAGGCGTGGGAAAAAGATCTTTCTAGGGAATTTTCAAGTGATGAATGGGGTAGGATTTTTGCCCTGATCCATAAATCTTCTGTCTCAGTTAGGGTGCAAGAATTAAATTATAAAATTATTACCAGGTGGTATAGAGTCCCATCACACCTGCACGTCTTGTTTCCCACGGTGTCTGGTCAGTGTTGGCGGTGCCATTTGGAGGAGGGGACAATGGTCCATGTTTGGTGGGGGTGCTCAGCATTACAGCCTTTTTGGCTCAAGGTCATTGAAGTCATCCACTTGATAAGTGGAGAGACAATAGAAAATGATCCGGCAGCACTGCTTCTATTTGCCTTCCAGGGCTCTACCCGCTCCGCTAAAACCCAGATGATCACGATTATGCTAAATGCAGCTAAGACGGTGATCCCCAGACTTTGGCGATCGACGGATTGCCCTACGACTACAAGTTGGTTCAAAGAAATCCACAAAATCTGTGGCTGGGAGGAAATAAGGTGCGAATCAACTAGGGACTCAGAGAAATATTTTAGAATCTGGAGGGACTGGCTTAATTTCTGTAAGACCGATGTCTACCTATCCTTTCTATGATTATATCTGCGATCGTCCCAATTATTCATGGCACGGCGGTGGATTGCTAATACCGACTGGCACTTCCCTCTTTGTATTAGTTAGAATTTTTTCAGTTAAACTTTGTAACTTGACAATTGATGACATGCTCATTTAGATTCAGCTTATTAATGGTGAACTGGTTCTTTGGGATTCTCCTGCGACAGGGGGACTACAAGCCTTTCTACTACTCAGAACTGCTCAAGAGAATGTTTTCTCTGGTCCATAGAGCTCCGTTCATTCTTTCCCCACCTGACGCATTAGAATCTGAGGCGAATGCCTCTGTGGAGCGCTATCTCCCCGCTCTCCCCCCGCTAAATTATTCACCGTTACAGCTATGTTCTAGATACTTCTGATTAATATTAGTTTTCGTATATTACGGAGTTGTCGATCTGATGTAAGTTTTTAATTGGTCTGTGAAATGTGAAGGAACATGCTCTTATGCTGCGTTATTGATGTCATGTAATTTTGTCTTTTGATTAAAGAATAAAGCCTTTTTGAATACGAAAAAACTACACTTCAGCCCGAACTTTTTGCTTCAATTTTTTTCTTCCTATATTCCTCCTCTAAAACCTAGGTGCTTCTTGTGGTCCGAAAATAATGGTGTTTTACAGTTTTTATCTCTGAACCAATTTGGCTGCAGAACAGTGTCATTATAGACTATGATCACTCTATCGTGCAGTGTTCTATCATACCCAATGACAGGCTCGGACTGGCCCACAGGGGAATAGAAGAAACACCCAGTGGGCTCCTGAGCATGGCAGACCTGGAGTTGTTTTTAAACTGCATATACGTCCTCTGGAGAGGCAAAAAAATCAGAGAAAGAGGCAAAAAGCAAAAGGCAGAGTATGAGGCATGTATTGTCATGTACCGTAACTATAGGGTGGGCACCAAAAATAAACTCCAACGGTGGGCCCAGAAAAAGCTTAACTGGTGGGCCCCTAGAATCTACTCTACCGGTGGGCCTTAGGCATCCCAGTCCAACACTGCCCAATGACCTTGGTAAGCCCTGAATTCCAGATCACATGCCTTCCATCTTTTTCTCGGGATCTCATGTGCCCTGATGTGTTCCTAGGTATTCTCAGAGTCTAGCAATGCCTCATATGACAAAAATGAATGGGTAAGCCAAGTTGTCACAGTTTCATCATCAGATCAGATCATCGTTGCACTAAATAAACCTGTTTGTCCCATGCTCAATGAACCTGTCATCAATCGAGCTGTGATGCATATTTATAGAATTTCATTCACAAGTGATAACATCATTAGCCACAAAGAGTGTTCCTGGTAGTACAAAATTACTATGCTCTGGGCCGCCAAAATGTTACCTTAGATTTGTACAGTGGGGAAAAAAAGTATTTAGTCAGCCACCAATTGTGCAAGTTCTCCCACTTAAAAAGATGAGAGAGGCCTGTAATTGACATCATAGGTCGACCTCAACTATGAGAGACAAAATGAGAAAACAAATCCAGAAATCCACTGTATATGTTTTACATTGATGAGCGATTTTTCTGCTCATTTTCTATAACCGGCAGCAAGAGGTTAAAATTTGTTCACTGAGTTGAGCAGCAAAATCAATGTATAGCACATATTTCCAACTTCATATGTTGTATTACCACTATGAAACACTATTAAATTATACTGCCATATGCACATCCTTGCATTAACATCCATAATAAATGAGGAAAGCCTAACCACTAAAACTACTTTATATGTTGTCACTGCTGCATATGGATTTTTGTTTCAGTGTAAAATTGGTATGAATATGAAATGAAGAAGAAACATTGATTTCTGTTTCATGGAGTCAATGACAGCCATTTAGGATAAAAGTTTTCACAGCATTGCTGTGTTTCTTACACACTATCATATGTGCCAAAGTACTTGCTCCTTTTCAGGTTTTTCCTGTTTTTGTAGAATTGTCACACTTGAGAGATGAATGGGGTTGTCCAATTAATATTTTTAAATAGGATACTATGGGCGTTTTAAAATAATAAAAAAAACCATACCTCTCCTCTCACTAGTGGCTATCACCACTATCTTATAGTCTTCTGTCGAATGGGACGTCACTGCTGCAGCCACTGCTAATGTCCACAACATATGAGTATACACATTCCAATATCAGTAGCACACTATCAACTAAAGAAACTATCAAAGGGAACATAGGAATTTTTGAAAAAGCATTTCTGCTATTTAGGATACATGAACATTTTTTGAGGTTCTTAGTTCACATTTTTGATAAAAACTGCTTAGGCCACCTCTCGATCTTCAAGGGGACCTCAAATGCAGGTGGGTTCCTACACTAATCTTTCCTCTCTTTAGGGCCTATTCAGACCTCCATACTTTAGTTAGTGAAGGCACCAGCTACTAAGTACACTGCATTGATTGAACCTGTGAAGGTGGGTGGAGTGCGAAAAACCAACAAGGAGGCACAGCCACTCCTCCATATACAAGTTTTCACTCCCTGAAGTATGGAGGTCTGAAGAGGCCCTAAAGAGAAGAAAGATTAGTGTAGGAACCCACCGGCATTTGAGGTCCCGTTGAAGTTCGGAGGTGGCTTAAGCAGTTTTGATCAAAAATGTGAACTAAGAACCTCATAAAATTTTCATGTATCCTAGACAGCAGAAATGCTTTTTCAAAAATTCCTATGTCCCTTTTGATAGTTTCTTTAGTTGATAGTGTGCTGCTGGTATTCGAATGTGTATATATATTGCTGCCACACCAGTGTGCACCTATGCTCATTATTTTAAAAAAAGTTTTTGGATGTGCAAAGCCAAATATTGTTTTCTAACACAACATATGTGTGGGCAGCCAAATCAATGATAAAATTACTGCTGACAGTAGTAAGAGGTAGACTTGAGAGGCTCAATTGAATAAATTGACAAAACATCCATCTAAATGCATCTCTGCCAACTGAACCATGTCTTTGTGCGATTGACCCATAAAAAGGTCCTAACATGGGGTAAGTTTGTGGCAAATATACTTTAAAGTGAGCATTTTGGGCGACATGTCCCATTAGGGCTGCGCCATTGTTTTGATATACAATACAGACCAAAAGTTTGGACACACCTTCTCATTCCAACAGTTTTCTGTATTTTCATGACTATAAAAATTGTACATTCACGCTGAAGGCATCATAACTATGAATTCGCACATGTGGAATTATATACCTAACAAAAAAGTGTGAAACAACTGAAAATATGTCTTATATTCAAGGTTCTTCAAAGTAGCCTCCTTTTGCTTTGATTACTGCTTTGCACACTCTTGGCATTCTCTTGATGAGCTTCAAGAGGTAGTCACCTGAAATGGTCTTCCAACAGTCTTGAAGGAGTTCCCAGAGATGCTTAGTACGTGTTGGCCCATTTGCCTTCACTCTGCGGTCCAGCTCACCCCACACCATCTCGATTGGGTCCAGGTCTGGTGGCTGTGGAGGCCAGGTCATCTGGCGTAGCACCCCATCACTCTCCTTCTTGGTCAAATAGCTCTTACACAGTCTGGAGGTGTGTTTGGGTCATTGTCCTGTTGAAAAATAAATTATGGTCCAACTAAACGCAAACCGGATGGAATTGCATGCCGCTGCAAGATGCTGTGGTGACCATGCTGCTTCAGTATTCCTTCAATTTTGAATAAATCCCCAACAGTGTCACCAGCAAAGCACCCCCACACCATCCCACCTCCTCCTCCATGCTTCACGGTGGGAACCAGGCATGTAGAGTCCATTCGTTCACCTTTACACAGTGGTTGGAACCAAAGATGTCAAATATGGACTCATAAGACCAAAGCACAGATTTCCACTGGTCTAATGTCCATTCCTTGTGTTTTTTAGCCCAAACAAGTCTCTTCTGCTTGTTGCCTGTCCTTAGCAGTGATTTCCTAGCAGCTATTTCAGTATGTAAGCCTGCTGCACACAGTCTCCTCTTAACAGTTGTTGTAGAGATGTGTCTGCTGCTAGAACTGTGTGTGGCATTGACCTGGTCTCTAATCTGAGCTGCATGTAACCTGCGATTTCTGAGGCAGGTGACTCGGATGAACTTAACCTCCGCAGCAGAGGTGACTCTTGCTCTTCCTTTCCTGGGGAGGTCCTCATGTGAGCCAGTTTCTTGGTAGCGCTTGATGGTTTTGGCCACTGCACTTGGGGACACTTTCAAAGTTTTCCCAGTTTTTCGGACTGACTGACCTTCATTTCTTAAAGTACTGATGGCCACTCGTTTTTCTTTACTTAGCTGCTTTTTTCTTGCAATAATAGAAATGCTAACAGTCCATTTAGTAGGACTATCAGCTGTGTATCCACCTGACTTCTGAACACCACAACTGATGGTCCCAACCCCATTTATAAGGCAAGAAATCCCACTTATTAAACCTGACAGGGCGACCTGTGAAGGGAAAACCATTTCAGGTGACTACCTCTTGAAGCTCATCAAGAGAATGCCAAGAGTGTGCAAAGCAGTAATCAAAGCAAAAGGTGGCTACTTTGAAGAACCTAGAATATAAGACGTATTTTCAGTTGTTTCACACTTTTTTAAGTATATAATTCCACATGTGTTAATTCATAGTTTTGATGCCCTCAGTGTGAATCTACAATTTTTTTTAGTCATGAAAATACAGAAAACTGTTGGAATGAGAAGCTGTGTCCAAACTTTTGGTCTGTACTGTATGTTACGCCTAAAAACTGTTGACACCCTATTCTCTGTATAAATGAACTGTAATATACCAAAAATAGGCACATTATACACCAGGCACAACATATTTGAATGCACCTAAATAGGCGCATCAAATATGCTAGCAATGATTTGCTATGAGCCTACATATTGCTATGTACCTAGATTAGGCGCATCAATTATACTATGCGAGGTGTACCACACGCCAGATTTTTGAAAAGTTTGTTCAATCAAGTGCACTATACACTCATTTAATGCACCTAGAAACTGGCATGGAGGTGCCTCTTTTCTGACATATCGCCCTTTTTGTTTCTTCTTGAAAGAAACAGGGTGTGGCTATATTTACATGGACAAAGGATGTGGCTATATAGGTTTTCAAATTAAGGTACCATTAAAGGGGTTGTCGCGGTACAAAGATCATATCTCAGATTATGGGGACAGTAAAAATAAGCATTTTTGTAATTTTTTTTTTTTTTTTTTTTTTTTTTTTTTTTTTTTTTTTTTTTTTTTTGGGGGGGGGGGGGGGGGGGGGGGGGGGGGGGGGGGGGGGGTTTCATTAACCCCGCCTTAGTTTGGTAGTTTGAGCTTTTTGGCGTCTGTTTTTATTTCTGTGCTGCTAGTCAGAACAGCCCCCTTTTTCTGTGTTGGCTATCGGGACAAAACCCCCCCCCGGGCGGATCCCAACCTGGACCGCCCCTTTCACTGGATTGGCTGACTGGGCATTTCATTCGCCTGTTGGGATACGCCCCCAGACAGGAAACTCCCCCAGACACCCCCCCCTGGCCCCCTTTTTATGGGCTGCCTGCACATTCTGTGTTTCCCAACCTCTTGGGGTGTTAAAAACCGAAAGTAAAACCAGCTATGTTTAGAGGGGTCTGGGTCATACTCATTTCCCCGCTTAATAACAAGGAGGAAGAGGGGGGGGCAGGTGCTTTCCCCCAAAGGTTTTTATCAGTTTAGGGGTCTGTGTATAATGGGGTTTCAGGGACAGCAAGGACTTCTCAGACACAAGAGAACACGCAAGGGGGCTGCATACTGTCCTCTTCCCCAGACAACCTTCCCCTTCTACGCAAATACAGAATGAAAGAAAGTCACACTTTTTTTCATTAGGGGAGAAAACACCTGCGAGAGGGGAGGGCCTTCCCCCCGGAAATTTTAAAATTTAATCTCTAAAAATTAGTTAAGAGCACGAAAACTTCAAACGATAAAACCCCCTTTTAACTATTAATGTAATTACTGCATTAACATTTTTAAAAGCAGAACTATAAATAACACAAATAATATAAAAAAAAAAAACAAAAACAAACCCAATTTAAAACCCCAGCAAAAAAGACACAGCAGTCCCAAACCCAAAAATTATTCCCAAAACCCCCAAAAACAACCTAATACAAAATTCAACTTTGATTAAAAATTTAAAAAGAAAAATTTTACTTAAAACCCTCTTTTATTCAAGAACAAATACTTTTTAATTTTTTATAAGGTAGGATACCATTAACTATTGCTCTACCAAGCCATTGGACTTTTTTTTTTTGCCATTTCTTCCTCGATGCATTTTGACAACCACAATTATTTTCCTCTATGGGCAAGACTGTTAAAGGGAAAATTTTATTTTTTTTTTGGTGGGACAAGTTGTTTTTTTTGCATTAAAAGGGCAGCGAATTAAAAATTTTAAAAGAAAAAAAAATGTTTTAAAGGGGAAACCCGTCAGGTTTTTACACTGCCCTATCTAGGTTATGATAGAGGGGGGGAAGCTGAGCTCTGTGATATATAGGATTATATAATAGAGGAGAGGAGCTGAGCTCTGTGATATAAAAGGGTTTATAGAAAGTGGGGGAGAAGCTGAGCTCTGTGATATTAAAGGGTTTTTTATGATAGAAAGGGGAGGAAGCTAGCTCTGTGATATATAGGGTTTATATGATAGAGGAAGAAGCTGACTCGTTTTATATATAGGGTTATATGATAGTTGGGGGAAAAAGCTTGGGGGCTTTGATATAGAGGGTTTATGATAGAGGAGAGGAGCTGAGCTCTGTGAAAATATAGGGTTAAATGATAGAGGAGGGGGAGCTGCGCCTTTATGTAAAGATTTTATGATAAAAGGAAAAAAGCTAGCTCTGTGATATTAGCTTTTTATGATAGCGGGAGAGAAGCCCGACTCTGTGATAAGAGGGTTTTTATAAAAAAGGGAGAGGGGCTGAGCCTAGCAAAATATGGGTTACACGATAGAGGAGAGAAGCTGAGCTCTGGGGTAAAAGGGTTTTTTATGATAAGGGGGAGAAGCTGAGCTCGTGATAAAAGGGGTTTTATGATAGAGGAAGAACTTAGCTCTGGATAAATATGTTTTTATGAAAACAGAAGAAGCGAGCCTGTTTATTTCATAGGGGTTTTTATGGGTAAGGAGAGAAGGGTGAGCTCTGTGATATATAGGGTTAAAAATGATAGGGGGAGAGAAGCCCGAGCCTGTGATATTTAGGGTTATATAATAGAGGAGAGAACTGAGTTTCTGTAAAATAGAGTGATATGAGAGAAGAGGGGACTGAGCTCGGGGGAATAATGGGGTTTTAATAATTTTTTTTTAAACCGGGAAATTTTAAAATTAAAACCCCTTCCCGATTTTTTCCGTACTCATACGGCAATTTTCGGGTTTTTTTTTCCCGAAAATTCCCCGAAATGAGAAACGTCAAGGCATCTTGCGCGCTCACAGGGGGAGCCCCCCGCAAGATCGCGGAAAATGGAACCAGGGTATATTCCCGCTAGCAAATGCCCCATCCCCCACGGCCGAAGTGAGCCCCCTCCCTCCCCGGGGAAGATCCGCCAGTAATGGCCCCCGTCAGCGCCGGAAAACCGGGCCCCCTCCTACCAAGACACCCCCGGTTTTGGGGAAAAACAGCACCCGGGGTTTTGCTGGTACGCCCCCGATGCCCCAAGGGCATTGGGGGCACTTTAAAGATTTTTTGCCCATGGGAAAACCAAAGCAAAAGCTATAAGTTTGAAACCCTGATCCCCTTTTTTGCTTTAACATCGGGACAACGTTCATGCAATTCCCCCCTGGGAAAATGAAAAACCCTTTTTTGAAAAATTTTAAAAAAAAAGTGAAAAAAGTAAAACACAAAACACAAAAAATAAAAAAAAACACGTAACTTTCGCCCCTTTCCCCCCTTTTAACAAACCCCAAATCGCCCCCAAAAAAAAATCAAAAATAAAAAAAAGGTCCCCATTTTTGGTATCGCCGGGGTGCGTAACGACCCCCCTAAAAAATTTTGAAAATGAAAATTTAAACCCATACAGGGGAATGCCGAAAAAAAAAAACCCAAAAAAATTTCAAAAAAAATTGGGCGATTTTTGTTCATCCTTTAAAGCCAAAAAATGATTAAAAAGTCTTTAAAAAACCATACCCACTCAAAGTGTTTCCAAATTAAAAAAAGCCCCATTTCTCCCCCCAAAAAAAGTCCTTACACACTCTGAAATACGGAAAAAATAAAAAAATTTGGCCCTTTGGGAAGATAGTGTGAATTTTTTTAAAAAAAGGTTTTTTTAAAAAATTAAAAACATTTTTTGTTTCAAAAAAATTGTGTTTTCCCAAAAAAAAAAAACTACAAAAATTTTTTGGGTATAAACCGGGAAAATCGCTAAAACCCACAAGTAAAATAACTTGTCACGGATATTTAAAAGGGGGAACCTATTAAAAATAAAAATAAAAAAAAACTGCTGGGTTTTGCAGTATTTTCTTACCCTCCCCTTCCCCAAAAAAACGGATTTAAAAGCAAATCATAAATCTTCCCCCCCAAAAAATTATCCCAAATAAAAAATTAAACTCACCCCCAAAAAAAAAAAGCCCCCCAAAACAGTTTCCATAAACAAAAAAATTTAAAAAATTTTTGGCTCCAGACTGCGGCAATGAAAAAAACGGGGGTTTTCTTTTTCCAAAAAAAAAGTGTTTTTATTGTGAAAAAACAGAAAAACTTAAAAAAAAATACAAAGGGTGGTATCCTGAAATTTCGTAAAACCCTTTCCCTGATTTAAAAAATTTTTTAACCCCAAAGGGGGGGGGGGGGTAATTTTTTTATAGGAAAAAGTGACCGCGTAAAAAAAAAAAAATAAAAAACACCCCCGGGAATTGCGAATTTTTGTCCCAAAATTTCCCCCAAAAAAACCCTTTTAAAAAAAAGGGTGACCCAAAGCATCACATCCGCCCAAAAATGTACCAATAAAAACATCAACTCATCTCGAAAAAAAACCAAGCCCAAAGCAGCCCCAATACAAAAAATTAAGAAAGCTATGGCTGTCAAAAATGGGACAACAAAAAAAAACGCAATTTTTTTAAAAAACTCGCTTCTTTTGTGTAAAATAAAAAAACATAAAAAACTTTTATAAAATTTATATCATTGAATTGACCGCCCCCCAATAGTAAAGAAATCCCCCCTTTAAATTCCCTTTAAGGGGCCAATACTTTTAAAAAGGGAACCCCAAAAAAACAAGGCGGAACTGCAAAATACCCCCTTTAGATAGATCCCTAGGGGTGTTGAACCCCAAAAGGGGGAAAATTTTGGGAAAAATTTTTTTCACCGGGTTTCTAGTCCCTTTGGGGCTTTTTTTAAATGCGACAGGGCCCCCAAACCAAATCGGGGGCCCCAAAAAGCCAAATAGCCCCCTCCCTTGAAAACCCCGGGCCATTTTGGCCCAAACAGCATTTTTTTACACCCCCCCTGGGGTTATTTCCGAATTTGGGAAAAATTGGTAACAAAATTTTTTGGGGCTTTTTTTTTTCCCCAAATTTCCCCTTGTAAAAATTTAAACTTTTTCCCAGAAAAAATTTTGCAGTTTTAATTGAAAAAAAATTTTATTTTTTTAATTTTTTTTTTTTTTCAGAGCCGAATGCTAAAAAATTTGTGAAACGCCCTGGGGGGGTCATTACTCACTGCACCCCGGGATATTTTCCCTTTAAAGGGGGTGTATTCCAATATGGGGGCCCCTTTTTTGGGGTAAAATTTTTTTGAATTTTGGAACCTTAGGGTTTTTCCCCAAACTTGAAAATTTCCCCAAAAAAAAAATCGTAAAGAAAATGGGGGCCCCAAAAGTCCCCCGTAGGTTGGGGTCCTTTCCCATTTTTTTGGGCTTGTTGGGGGGTTTAGCCAAATAATGCAAAGGGCCCCCCAAAAAGGGGTATCTCTAAAAAAAGGCAGAATCTGGGAAAACAAATTTAAATTTTCATTTACCTATCACATTTTTCCCTTTCTTTTTCAATTATTAAAAATTAAAACCCCCAAAAAAGTGAAATTTTGAAATTTCACTTTTCCCTTTTCTTTAAATTCCCCCGGTTAAAAAACCTAATGGGTTTTTTAAAATTCCCAAAATTTCGGTTTTTTAAAAACTTTAAGGGTTTTTAGTTTTCTTAAAAGAGGGCATTTTAGGGGACTAACAAACAGGACAATCAAAGTCACGTTAGAACTGGGCTGGGCCCTAAAAATTGTAAAATTTCAAAATTTTTTTTGAAAATTTTAAAATTACTACTAAAAAATTTTTAAGGGCCCCCCAATGTCTAAAAAAAAAAAAAAACATTTTTAAAAAAAAGAAATTTCCCCAAAAAACAGCAGACAAATGGGGATTCAAATTTAAAAAGCTATTTTGAAATGGGAAAAACCAACTTTCTTACATTCAGAAATTTTTGAAGTTTTGAAATTCTGGAAAATTTTTTTTTACAATTTTTTACGATAAAATTTTATATTTTTTTACAAATAAAAAAACCAAAATTTTTGGGCCAAAATTTTTTACTATCTTTAAAACACAATGGTCACGAGAAAAAAAAACTCTGGGAAACAAAAATGGATAGGTTTAAAGTGTCCCCCAAAATTAATTTTGACATTAAAAAAACACAAAGACAGATTTTAAAAAAAGGGGCCCCGTCCAAAAGATGGCCCCCAAAAATGGGGTTCCCCCGGTAAAGGGGGTTAAAAAAAAAGAAAAAAAAAAATTAAAACTACTGACCCCTATTTATATGCCATCAATATTTGTTTATGAAAAGCGTCAAAATTCTGGGAGGTATTTTTCCCCTGCTTTCCCCCTTTGAAAACTACCCCAAAAAAAAAAGGGCCCCCTATAAACCCCCATTTTTACAAAACAAGGGCCAATTCAACACAAATCTATGTGTTTTCACTTTGGGTCTAGTAGGGCATTTTGGCCCTGGACCCAAATTTTTTAAAGGGGAAAACACATGGAAAATTTGTACAACCCAATCAACAGCATTTCTCCAGACAGGAAAAAGGAAGTGTTCATTCATTAGTTGGGTACACTTCTTCTATCCTTTCCCCGGAAAAAGGGCCCCGAAAAGGTGGAAAAATCGTGCAACTAATCACCCGGGGGAAAAAATTTTGGTCCCGGATGAACCATTTCCCAATCCAAAGCCAAAAAATCTAGAAGAGTACAGACTGGTGCGGAGTTAGAAGAAAACCCAAACCCTCCCGGGGGGTAAATAGCTCGAAACCCCCGGGAAGGGAAATTTGGGCAAATTTTTTTTTTGAAAAGAATTTTTTTTTTACAACCCCTTGGGGTAATGGAAAAAAATTAGAACAAGTTTTATTTTTCCGCCCGGGTTTTTAGGCAGAAAAATTAAATTATAGAGTGGGGGGAAGGTGTTTGGCTTGAATCCACAAACTACGGACAAAACCCGCCCCCCAACTCCAAAAAAAAAGACTAAATCCGGGCCCTAGTTTGGGGTCTTTTGCCGTGGGAATCACATTTTTAAAATTTTAAAACTCCCTTAAATTTTACAGCAGCAAGGGGCATATATATTCCCTAGCAGGCCCCGGAAACTGGCCCACAGGAAGTGGGGGGGGGGGGGGGGGGAATAATTTCCCGGGGTGCCCTGAGCATAAACAACCCTAAAACCCTCCCTTTTTCGGGTTACAAACAGAAAAAGGAGACCGAAAGAAAAAGAGCCCAAGGCATCAGCTATAGGGGGGATCCCCAAAATACTTAAACTGTTTAATGTTTTAATTATATTAAAAGAAAAAAAAAACAAATTGAAAAGAAAAGGGCTTTGCCCTGTTCTAATATCTTATTTTTGCATTGACTAACTGCCTGAAAAAAAAAAAACCCCCCCCCCCCCCCCCCTTTAAAATAATAGATGGTCAGTCCCCTGCATTTTTTACATAAGCCTAACATAAAAGCAGGTTTAAAAAATTTTTAGGCCTGTGTGCTGAAAACCCCCTTTTAAAGGCCCAATTAAAACGCGGGAACACTGGCCTTTAAAATAAAATTTTAAAAAGGGGTGTCTATTAAAAGACAGCCAATGAAAAATTTATAGAAATTAAAACGGGCCCACGCCATTTTTGGGCCTTATTCTTTTTTTAAACCCTTTTAAAAATTATAATAATCATTAAAAAAAAGTTTTAAAAAATTACAAATCTACTATTAGGGGATATTTGGGGAAATTTTGTTCTGAAATTTTGTTTCCCCTTTGGGCAAACAAAAAATAATAAATTATTTATCCCAAACCCAGTTTTGAAAAGCTAAAAAGGGGGGTTCCTAAAAAAACACTCCACGGGTTTGGGGCTCCAAAAATCCTCCCGGGTTTGGGCCCAAAAAAAATCAGCTCCACTGTTTGGCCCCAAAATCAGCTCCCCCTGGAGTTTCCAAAAAACACTCCACGATGGAAACCCCATGAATCCATCCTAAAAATGGGGGCTCCAAGAATCAGTTTCCTTTTGAGGGCCCCCCCCAAGAATCAGCTCCATTTGGGGGGGGCTCCAAAATCACCCTTCCACGGGGGACCCCAAAACCCAACCCCCACTGGTGGGTTTTCCCAGAATAAACCTCCCTGTTTGGGCCCCAAAGGGAATCACTCCCCCTGGTGGGCCCCCCAAGAATCACTCCACTGGGAAACCCCAAGAATAAAAACCCCTTTTGGTGGGCTCCAAGAATCAACTCCACGGGTGGGCTCCAAGAATCATTTCCACTGGGGGGTTTCCAAAAATCACCCTCCACCAAGGGGGGGCCCCAAAAAATTTGTTTCTCCATTTGGGGGGCCCTTTAGAAATAGATATATCCGGGAAGGGCCCACACTAAAAAAAAATATAACTTTTTT
>JAODAL010024253.1:30000-60957 GCA_025379985.1 Phyllomedusa bahiana | reverse complement strand
CCTGCACACCAGCCTGCTCACAGGATCGTATGTCACCCAGGGAGATATTGAGAAACAAATGAGTAATCTACAGGCGGGGGAATACTGAGCTTCACTGCTCCTGTCAGTCCCCGTGGAGCTACGGTGAGAACAGACTTGAGGTGCGGCGGAGTGCACCGACACTACCCACTGAGCCACGAGTGGCAGCAGCTGCAATACTGTAGCGGTGGTGAGCGCTGACAGGGGATCTTCCGGCCGGTAACGGGCGGTCAGGAACTGACCCAGGACGTTGGGGCTGCTCTCTGCAGATGCTGCGTTGCACAAAGGCAGCTAGTGAACACAGGAATGCTGGGGCTGCTTACGTGTGTCCTTTGGAGGTGCTGCACAGTCCCGCGGCTTTCCCCAATAGCAGAGTGAAGAGGCGCAGTGCAGCTCCTTAAAGGCCAACACTTCTGGCTCTGCCGTGGGGGAGCCGCGAATCAGTGATGAAGAGTTATCAGCTTGTGAGGCATAAAATCTCTCTCCCAGGCAATAATGGGGCTCCCTAGAGCTTTAGAAACCTCTGGTATTGCGTTGGCTTGAAAAGTGCCACAGAAGGAGGTTTACTTGGGCCGTTATATGTGGTCAAACAGGAGAGCTCACCCACAGCACGTCCGTCTACATCTCTTGCTAGGCCACACCCCCAAGATTTTTATTTCTTTGACATAAGGGTACTGACAATTTTGTTAACGTGTGTATGTAGATGCCAAAGTTGCCCATGACTATTATCTAGGAACTATGCCTTAACTAACCTCAGAGCACCAGTGTCATAAATGAAAAAAAGATGCAATTAAAATATTATTTACTCAAAAAGGCACACCAGTAGCCCAAACATTCATCATAATGGATATGAAATATGAATCACCTGTAGGTCTGGGCAAAAATCGAAAAATTATCTTTTGCCTACAGCCATGGAGCTATATACTATATGTCACCATATTTACTTCATTAACCTTTACCATTCACAAGATGCCCTGGGTTTTACCCCTACATTAACCATAAGCATCATAACTAAGAAGAAGTAATGTGACTAATTTGGAAGTCATACATAAAACACCCCAACTGCCAACTACTCTTCTGGGTGTTTGAAAATTTTCGTATGTTGATTGCAGACTTGTAAAGCTTCATAGGTCTGACCAATACCCGGATATGCAGTTTTTGCTCAGAGACCTAATTCAAATAGTTTACTATTTAATTAAAGATACAGTGGGTACGGAAAGTATTCAGACCCCTTTACATTTTTCACTCTTTGTTTCATTGCAGCCATTTATTTTTTTGCTCATTAATGTACACTCTGCACCCCATCTTGAAAGAAAAAAAAACACAGAAATGTAGATATTTTTGCAAATTTGGTAAACAAGAAAAACTGAAATATCACATGGTCATAAGTATTCAGACCATTTGCTGCGACACTCATATTTTCCTTCTGATCCTCCTTGAGATGGTTCTACTCCTTCATTGGAGTCCAGCTGTGTTTAATTAAATTGATTGGACTTGATTAGGAAAGGTACACACCTGTCTATATAAGACCTCACAGTGCATGTCAAAGCACATGAGAATTATGAGGTCTAAGGAACTGCCCAAGGAGCTCAGAGATAGAATTGTGGCAAGGCACAGATATGGCCAAGGTTACAAAAGAATTTCTGCAGCACTCAAGGTTCCTAAGAGCACAGTGGCCTCCATAACCCTTTAAAATGGAAGAAGTTTGGGATGCCACAATTTCTTCCTCAACCTGGCCTATCAGCCAAACTAAGCAATCGTGGGAGAATAGCCTTGTTGAGAGAGGTAAAGAAGAACCCCAAGATCACTGTGGCTGAGCTTCAGAGATGCAGTAGGGATATGGGAGAAAGTTCCACAAAGTCAACTATCACTGCAGCCCTTCACCAGTTGGGGCTTTATGGCAGAGTGTGCCGACGGAAGCCTCTCCTCAGTGAAAGACATATGAAAGTCTGCATACAGTTTGCAAAAAAAACAAAAAGGACTCTCAGACTAGAAAAAATAAGTTCTCTGGTCTAAATGAGATGAAGATTGAACTTTTTGATGTTAATTCTAAGTGGTATGTGTGGAGAAAACCAGGCACTGCTCATCATCTGCCCAATACAAACCCAACAGTGAAACATGCCATGGGGGTGTTTTTGAGCTGCAGAGACAAGATGACTGGTTGCAAATGAAGGAAAGATGAATGCGGCCAAGTACAGAGATATTTCTGGATGAAAACCTCTTCCAGGGGTGTCTCGACCTCAGACTGGGCCGAAGGTTCTTCTTCCAAAAAGACAAAAGACCCTAAGCACACAGCTAAAATAACAAAGCAGTAGCTTCAGAACAACAATATGACCATTCTTGACTGGCCCAGCCAGAGCCCTGACCTAAACCCAATTGAGCATCTCTGGAATACTTGAAAATGTCTGTCCACCAACATTCACCATCCAACCTGAGGGAACTGAAGAGGATCTGCAAGGAAGAATGGCAGAGGATCCCCAAATCCAGGTGTGAAAAAACTTGTTGCAGCATTCTCAAGAAGACGCATGGCTGTACTAGCTCAAAAGGGTGCTTCTTCACAATACTGAGCAAAGGTTTTAAATACTTAAGAGCATGGGATATTTAAGTTTTTCTTGTTTAATAAATTTGCAAAAATATCTACATTTCTGTTTTTTTTCTTCCAAAATGGGGTGCAGAGTGTACATTAGTGAGCCAAAAACTGAACTTTTTGGATGTTACCAAATGGCTGCAAAGAAACAAAGAGTGAAAAATATAAAGGGGTCTGAATACTTTCCATACCCACTGTATATTCTGTAGGTATTAACTTTTTAAGGACATTACCTATTTTGGACTAAAAGAGAACCTGTCACATATTTTATGCCCCCATTGCTAAGGACAGCACAAGCTAGTGACAGACATGCTGTTTCCAACCCTGTGTTCCCTATTATATAAGATGCTGGAGTTTCCGGGTATTTAACCCCTTCACGACCTTGGACGTATGCATACGTCCAGGTCGTTTGGGGGTTCACGCCCCTGGACGTAAGCATACGTCCTGAGGTTCGCGCAAACTCTAAAGCAGAGTTCGCACGATCGGCACGGGGTGTCAACTGTATATTACAGCTGACATCCCGCAGCGTCGGCCCTGACCCACGATCACTCCGGGGGGAGCCAGTTAACCCCTTAATTATTGCGAACATCGGGTCGCAATAACTAAGGAAGACGCAGGAGGAGATCGCTCCTCCTGCGTCTCTGTCGGCGGGGAGCAGCTGCACCCATCGATTTCCCTGCAGCTCCTGCCTTCATGACAGACAGTCCCGGGGGGCATAGAATGCCTTCCGGGTTGTCTGTGACGTTTACGATGGGCCCGGCCGTGCCTGTGGGCATGGCCGGCATGTGACTGCAGTTGTCATTTGGAACCAGTGCACAACAACAAGCTGTGCATTGATTCCTATTGAATGAGAGATCTAAAGATCTTCATTAAACCCTATGGGGAAAAAAAAAAAAAAAATAGGGAAAAGAAAATAAAAAAGTTAAAAAAAAGTGAAAAACATTTAAAACACAACACGAAAAAAAAAATAAAAACACTACACCCCCCTTTTCCCCTTCAAAAACGGCAATCCCCCCAAAAAAAGATAAAAAATAAATAAAGTCCCCTATTGGTTTTGCCGCGTGCATAACGACCCCCCTAAATCTGTATGTTAATTTAACCCGATGGTAACGCCCGTGGGTAAACGTAAAAAAAACGGCAAAAAAACAATCACAAAATTAAGATTTTTTTTAAAACCGCAGCACAAAAAAAGGGAAAAATGTGATAAAAAAACGCCTATAAACGTCAACGTTGTCCCAAATTAAAACTCAGTTCCCCCCGCAAAAAAAACCCCCAACACGCTCTGAACGGAAAAAAAAAAAAAAATTATGGTCTAGAAGACAGGAGCAAAATATTTTTTTGCACACTAAAAACACATATAAATTGGGTTTTTCCCAAAATTTGTACGACCCACAGGTAAAAAGCTAACTTATTACGGATACTGCCAGGGGCGCTGTTAAAAATAAAAAAAAAAAAAACACTACTGGGATTGCAGTATTTTCTTCCCCCTGTTTTCCAAAAAATGGATTTAAAAGATAAAAAATCTTGTCCCCCCAAAAATGATACCATAAAAACTCAACTACCGAAAAAAACAACCTGTATACAGCCCCATAACAGAAAAATAAAAAAGTTATGGCTCTCAGCTAGGGCGATGCCAAAAAGGGTTTTTCCTGTTTGAAAAAAAAGGTTTTTATTGTATAAAAGCAGAAAAAAATAAAAAAAATATAAAAATTTGGAAAGCTGTAATCGTATCGCCCTGCTAGTAAAGCTAGCATGTCATATCTAACGGGCAAATGACCGTATAAAAAATAAAAAAAAAAAACACTACCAGGATTGTGTATTTTGTTCAAAACCCCTCAAAAAAACCCTTTAAAAAAAAAGTGAACAAAGTGTTGTATGCCCCCAAAGGTACCAAAAAAACATCAATCCCCCGCAAAAAAAAGGCCCTACACAGCTCTCACACAGCAAAAAAAAAAAGTTATACTGTCGAATAGGACAAATAAAAACCAATGTTTTATAACCTTGCAAATTTGAAAAATAAAAAAAACATAAAAAAAATATAAAAAATTTATACCTTTGCAATTTGTACCGACCCCCATAGTAAAGTTATCACTCTTTACAGTGCACGGGGGAAAGCTGTAAAATTAAAGCCCAAAAAAAAATGGGGAACTGCGTTTCCCCCCCCCTTTTCATGGCCCCCTGCTAAAAAAAAAAAGATGGAAACACCAGTGCACCCAAAATGCCCCAAAAACCCCAGATGAGATCCAGGAGGGTGTTGAATTTCTAAATGGGGGGACTTTTGTAAGGTTTACCCTTTTGGTACTTTGGGGGCTTTTCAAATCGACATGGCCCCAAAAAACTGCGTCAAAACCAAATGCGCTCCCCCCTTTACCCTGCCATGCACCCAAAAAGCAGTTTAACCCAAAAAGTAAGGGTTTTCCCACTTGAAAAATTGTTAACAAAATTTTGGGGGTTTTTTTTCCCGGATTCCTTTAAAAAGAAACATTTTAAGCTAAAATTTTCAGATTATTGGAAATTTTTTTTTAATTTTCACAGCCTAATGCTAACAAAAAATTTGTGAAAACCTGTGGCGTCGATATACTCACACACCCTATATAATACCTTAAGGGGTGTAGTTTCCTATATGGGGTCTTTTTTTGGGTGTTTATTTAAATTTAGCCCTTAGGGCCCCTTCAAACCTGAAATGGGGCCCCAAAAAAAAAAAATTGCATTTTAAAAAAGAGACCCCAAGTCCAGTAGGTGTTCCTCCTATTCTGGGGTTTTTGGGTGAGCCAAATAATCACTAGGGCCACATAGGGATATTTTTAAAAAAAGGGAGACCGGGGGGAAAAGATATTACATTGCATTTCCTGGCACATTTCCGTATTTCCAGTGAATAAAGGGTAAAAATTTGAAAAACTGCAAAAATAGTGAAAAAAATTTTGAAATTTTACCTCCACTTTTCTTAATTTTTGTAAATACCTAAAGGGGAACAACTTCCTAAAAACTGTTGTAATACTTTAAGGGGTCTAGTTTCTTAGAAGGTGTCATTTTTTGGGGGTATTAACATGCAGGCCCCTCAAACCCCGTAAATGGACAGGTCCCTAAAAAAATTATATTGCAAAAATTTTTTTGAAAATGTGAAAATTATAAAAAATTCTAAACCCTAAGCAAAAAAAAAAAAGGGCATTTAAAAAATGATGCCCAAACCCATAGTGGACATATGGAGATCTAGTTTTAAAATATTTTGTGGTGAATAATTATTGCTTTATGCGAAAATTTTGGAACTTTCAAATCACAATTTTTTAAATTTCTCATGAAAATTTTGTTATTTTTCACAAATAAACAAGGGTTGTATGGATACAATTTTTCTTACTAACTTAAAGCACAAATTTCACGAAAAAACAATTTAAATCACATGGTGAAAAAAAGTGTCAAAAAGATTTTATCAGATTTCAAAAATAGGGCTGTGTCAGGAAGGCCAAAAAGGCGGGGGCCTTTAGGGGGTTAATGCCAATCTGCATTTTCGCCCGAAAAGAGTCCGAAAAAAAGTCAGTTTTTTTTATAACCCGGGCCACCCGAGGGTAGCCCGCCCACCTCATAACTGATTACTTATTTCTTTGAATAGGTAAAACATGTGATAAAATAAAAATGTCAGATGACAGGGTAGCCTTGGTGGGCGGGGCTAAAAACCCGCTCAGAATAAGATTTTTAGCATTTAAAAGCCTAAAACTACAGCATCTTACAGAAAAAAGGGACAACCCCGTGCTGGAAACAGCATGTTTGTCCTACTTGGGGGGGGGGCTGCCCTCAGAAAGGGAGCAAATCATTTACAGGTTCTCTTTAAGGACGCAGCCTCATTTTTCCAGTCTAGAATTTCTCAATTGTGTTATAAACTTTGTTATACTACGGCTTTTTTTGTGACACACTGTACTTTACTCTGACGTTTCATAAATAAAAAACTAAGGCAAGTAAGTAAATTTTGGAAAAAATGAATAATGACACCACACAACTTAGTAATAAACAAGATATGTCTTCTATATGTAGGCACCAGGCATTTTCTTTGCTTTTCATCATCACATTCCAAGCACCACACATTTTTTTTTTAATATCAACATGGCTGTGTATTGGCTTGTTTTCTATTTCTCTAACTTCTAGTGAAAAAAAAACAAAACACAGCAATTGTGTTACTGATTTTTGTGTCCTTATCTTTGTTCCATTAACTATACAGCATACATAATAAATTACCTTTATTTTATGGGTAGGATAAATCAGGGGGGAAATTTGGTTTAAAAGTGGGGGGGACCCCTTTCCCTTCTCCCCATCTTCCTACCCTCCCCCCTTCATCGCCTTCCCTTTTTACTTTTCCCCTCCCTTCCCTTATCTCCCCTCCTCTCCCTGCAGTGAAGCAGCCCCCTCTAACCCAGCTAGGAGGTCTGTGGGAGTGCCGTGAGCTCCCCCAACAATCCGTACGCTTATGAGTGGCTCTCTAATTACTGAAGTTTAGAGTCGAACTGGGACTAAAAAGCAGCCCTGACAATGAAACCGAACCAGCCCAGCTATAATATTTCCCCCTCTAGATGGAAATAAAAAATTTTGTGCAATACAGAAAATTTTGCTTAACCCCTCCCATCCCCCATCACTGCTCCATTAAATTTGTTTTACACACAACAGAATGAGGAAAATAAAAGAACCCAATCTCACTGTAACCCTCTGAATCACCTATGTCACTTACTGTACCCCAAAATTTATTTTATTGCATACCATACACCAGAAATGACATCACTCACTGCATCCCAGAAATTAATTATGTTACACATGGCGGCCACATAAATTACATTACTAACTGCATCTTACAAATGAAGTGCACATTGTACTCAAGAAATTATATAATTTACTGTACCCCAAAAAATGTATTATATTACACACTGAACCCTAGAAATGAATTACATTACACACTATATCCCAGAGATTTCGTTACACCATACCACAGAGATTACATTACAAACCAAACATGAGAGATTACATTACACACCATACACCAGATATTTCCTTACTCACTGTACCCTAGAGATTACTACATTACACACTGTACCCCAGAGATTATATTACACCATACCCCAGAGTTTATTACATTACACACCGTACCCCAGAGACTACATTAGACAAGGTACCCCGAAAATTGTGTGTGTATATATACATATATTGAACACAGACTATACATGATAGTTTTTCGACACTCTCGGTGTCGTTTGCTTGCTGGAAATTCGGCGCTTGCAAACACAGAATTCCGACAAGCAAATGACCCAGACTGCCCGAGGCAAATTTTTGCCGTCTATCCATTAGTGCTGTTAGTGCATAAAACACCTAGAAGAATTCTTTGCTGACAGTACGCTGGCAGTACGCGCTGAAAATAAAAATCAGCGTCATCTAAACGACGACACTGATTTTACATAGTGTATAATACAAATCAGTTTCCTGCCGGATTGGACTCCGGTTCTGAGGCAGATCCAGCACTGAATCAGCCCCAGAATCAGCATTCATATCTTCTGCATGAATGTACCCTTAAGGTATGTTCAGACAGCATATAGCGGGGCATACTGTGCGCTCTGTTATATGCCGGGTGTTTTAGAAGTATGCACTGACCAGTCCATACTTCTAAAATGCTGTGGGGCCGGCCCCATTCACTTTCATTTTCCCCAGCGCATAAGTGCATGGAAGACGTGATATGGCTAGACACATGGCTGTACAGTATTTACACATCTCACATATACAGTACATGCCCTACTCACATGCACACACAACACCTTGCACCCTTGTCCCCTCCTTACCTGTCTCCTGTAGTCTGGTACAGTTGGCATTCGGCAAGAGCTTCCCTTCTTCTCTGATGAGGGCTGAGCATAGGAAGTGGTATGCAATGGGAGGGAAAGATACAGCCCCAGATACAGAGCGTGCTGTACTGTGAGCAGCGTTCTGATTGGTGAAGTAGCCCCTGCTGACTCCTGCTCTACCAATCAGCGCTGCTCATACTTTGTACTGACACTTGAGGCTGCTACTTACTCTGTCCCCCCAAGATGCACAAAAATATAGGAGGCAAAGGGTTCAATTCTTCCTCTTCTGTGCTCTGCTCTCTCCTCTTACTGTATTCTCATGCTTTCATATGGATTTTTTTAATTGAAGGGGCTTAAAAGTGTGGGGGACCAGTCCCCTCCGTACCACCCAAAAGTTACACCTATGGATAAAATTATGATGACACCGAATATGCATAGGGTTTTTATGAATAGCTACTTTTGCACAATTAATAAGAAAATTTTATATTTTCACTTGCAAGAACGTGTTAATTTTTTTGTGTTACAATACTATGTGTCTCTTTTTTAACATGTTTTTAAAATGAAGCAACTATATGTTGCCTATTTTATATAGTTAACATATAGTACATATATAGTCAACATACAGTACATATAAACAGTTTAAACCAGACGTTTACATGCACTATACATGTTTTTCTCAGTATCTGACAAATTAGAATAAACCTTACCTGTTTTAGGTCAATTAAACAATTTGGGACAGCCCATATGATCATGTCTTTGGAAGCTTCTGATAGGTTTATTGGCAACATCTGAGTTAATTAGAGACACACCTGTGGATCTAGTTTTAAGCGCACCAGAACACACTGCTTCTGTGTGTAACATCATGGGAATTCTAAATAAAGCAGCCAAGATACCAGGAAGAGAATTGTGGACTTGCACAAGTTTGGATCATCCTTGAGCACAATTTCCAGATACCTGAAGGTGCCTCGTTCATCTGTACAAACTATTATACGCTAGTACAAACAAGATGGAAATGTCCACCTAGCATACTGCTCTGGAAGGAGGTGGGTTCTCTGTCTCAGAGATGAACATGCTTTGGTCTGACATGTGCATATCAACCCAAAAACAAAAGCAAAAGACCTTGTGAAGATGATGGCAGAAGCTGGTAAGATTGTGTCATTATCCACAGTGAAATGAGTACTATATCAACATGGGCTGAAAGGCCAATCTGCCAGGATGAAGCCATTACTAAAAAGAAACATATAAAAGCCAGGTTAATGTTTGCAAATGCACACAGGAACAAAGACCTACATTTTTGGAGACATGTCCTGTGGTCTGACAAAACTAAAATTTAACTGTTTGGCCGAAATGGCCATTGTTATGGTTTGGAGAAAAAGGGAGAAGCTTGGAAGCCTAAGAACACCATCCCAACTGTGAAACACGGGGGTGGAAGCATCATGTTGTGGGGCTGTTTTGCTGCAGGAGGGACTGGTGTACTTCACAAAATAGATGTCATCATGAGGAAAGAAGATTATGTGGCAATACTGAAACAACATCTCAAGAGATCAGTCATAAAGTTAAAGCTTGGGTGTAAATGGATCTTCCAGCTGGACAATGACCTGAAGCTACTGCCAAACTGGTTGCAAAGTGGCTTAAAGATAACCAAGTCATTGTTTTGGAGTGGCCATCACAAAGCCTTGATCTCAATCCTAATGAAAATTTATGGGCAAAGCTTAAAAGGCAGGTGCGAGAGAGGTGACCTACAAACATGGCTCAGTTACACCAGTTCTGTCAGGAGGAAATTCCTACCAACTATTGTGAGAAGCTTGTGGAAGGATATCCAAAACATTTAACCAAAGTCATGCAGTTTAAGGGCAATGCCAAATACTAATGAATAGTGTTGAGCGATTGCATTGGCTATCGAGATCGATCGATAGTCGATAGTCGGCCGCTATCGATAAGGTTTTTCGATAGTGAGCATCGATTATGCGCAAACAAGGCTGGAGAAGCTGAAATTAACATCCACAACAGTCAAATGGATACGTGCTACATCTTAGGCAACACACTTAGGTTATAAAAGTCACAGAAAAAAAGTCACAGACCATTCACTATCCCTGTCTTGTACCACAGCCTGACCCTTAAACCTGCATCACCCACAAATTGAAAAGTGCCAGAAGGCAGTATGATTTGAACCATCATCTTACTTGAACTTGACATTGAATATCCCTGTCCTGGGCCACAGCATGAGCCCCAAACCTGCATGACCCCCACATTTAAAAAGTGCCGGAAAAAGGAGTCTTTTAACCACCATTTTAGTTTCACTGGACATTGACTATACCTGTCCTGGGCCACAGCATGAGCCCCAAACCTGCATGACCCCCACATTGAAAAAGTGCCGGAAAAAGGAGTCTTTCAACCACCATTTTAGTTTCACTGGACATTGACTATACCTGTCCTGGGCCACAGCATGACCCAGGGCCGGAGTTACAGTGGGTGCGGTGAGAGTCCAGGCTGGCGTCCGTCATCTATTAAAACGCAGGTTAAAATGCCCTGATGACGCAGCAACGAAAACTGTCGTGCTGGAGCAGAGTGCGGAAGCAGCAGTGTGAGAACTGCAGCCTTCCTCAGTACACAGTCAATACCTGGGTTGCGCTTGTCCCTCCGTATGAGTGTGGACCAATTGAGCTTCACTTGGAAATACTGGTGGTTAACGCTCCTGTTACACCCAGGTGCCCTTAATCTTGGCATTCTTTTTCTCATTTTACTCAACGTGCTGGAGGAAATGGTCTCTGTACTTTGTTCTCTGTCCGTGCTCCATACTCCGTGTCCTCTGAATAACCTACATCTGGTTAAGTTTTCCTGTACCTCCCTTGTACAATTCAGAGGAATTTTTTTAACAGCTATTTTGTACATGCAAGTTTTTTAGTACTTTAATTCTAGAAAACACTTTTTTAAAATAGGATGGAATCCCACCATGTCTTTGTTTCTCTTTTTTTCATTGTATTAAATGGGTTGTCTCAATACAGGGATTGATAGCTATGTTAATGAGCTGCAAAAACAAGTCATTTTGCTATCTGTGTCCCTTAACAGTGTCCTACCTATTTCTGTTTCTGACAGCACCAACACCCGTGAGCACCTCATGACAATTGTGAAGAACAAATGTCTGTTAGAAACAACATTTTTTAGAATAGGACCTGTAGTATAGCTGCATGTCACAGCAAAATGGCTCCAAAAATTCAAAGCATGAACCTTGAGCCACTTTGGACAATTGTGAAGAACAAATGTCTGTTAGAAACAACATTTTTTAGAATAGGATCTGTAGTATAGCTCCATGTCACAGAAATGCCCCAAAAATTCAAGCATGACCTTGAGACTTTGACATTGTGAAGACAAATGTTTTGAAACAACATTTTTGAATAGGACCTGTAGTATTGCTGCATTTCAAAGCAAAATGCCCCCAAAAATTCAAAGCATGACCCTTGAGCCACTTTGGTCAATTGTGAAGAACAAATGTCTGTTAGAAACAAAAATTTTTTATAATAGGACCTGTAGTATTGCTGCATTTCAAAGCAGCATGACCCAAAAAATTATAAAAATGACTTCTCAGCCACTGTTAAAAATTGTGAGGGAGAAATGCCACTTAGAAGCCACATTTCTGTTCCAAAGGACCATGATTATTGCTGTATCTCACAGCTACATGACCCAAAAAATTATAAATATGACTTATCAGCCAATAATAAAAAATGTAAGGGAGAAATGCCACTTAGAAGCCACATATCTGTTCCAAAGGACCATAATTATAGCTGTATCTCACAGCAACATGACCTCAAAACTATTGACAATGCGAAAACTTCTTAAGATAAAGTGAGTAAATGGAATACGGTGTTGTCATGAAACCTTGCTGTCTTTTACAGTCTCCTCACAGCAAAACCAGCAAAATGAACTGTTGGGAAAGAGAATAAAAATTGCAGTAGAAATGATCATTTTAAAAAAAAGTTTTCAAGAGGACCATTTCTGTTTGAAAAGGAATGTGAAGTAGATCGGCAACTAATCGGTGACCTCGGCAATTGGGGCCACAACATCATCAGAGATCCATGCCTGATTCATCTTGATGAAAGTCAAACGATCCACATTATCTGTGGAAAGCCGGATGCGTTTGTCTGTAATGACTCCTCCAGCTGTGCTGAAGGTCCGCTCAGATATGACGCTGGCTGCTGGGCAGGACAACACCTCTATGGCGTGATGAGCCAGCTCGGGCCATTCGTCGATTTTGGATACCCAGAAGTCTATTGGGTCCGGAACACATGCAAAAACATCGGTGTTGAGACGCAGATAGTCGTGCACCATGATCTTAAGCTGATCTATGTGTGTTGGATGTGTGCCCTACATTGCATGCGTTGGTGAGGTGGTAAACAAAGATTGCCAGAGGTCACCCATTAGGCTTCTGCCACCTTGCCTGCTGCTGCCGCTACGCCTACTTGGCACTCTACTGCTGTCACGTCGCTGATGTTGTTCCACCGTGACATTTGGGGAACGTGAAGCAGATGCAACAGATGTCTCCAGTTGATCAATCAGCAAGGTGTCCATTTCCTGCATTTTAATCTCTATTTGGGTGGGTGGAAGGAAAGTGCTGAGTTTTGTTTTTGTACCGGGGATCCAGGAGGGTGGCCACCCAGTAACTGTTGTTCATTTTGATGGCCTTAATGCGAGGATCATGTTGGAGGAAATGGAGCATCCAAGCACTCATGTGAGAGATGGAGCCTTGATTTCCCAAGCCTCTGGGTCGAGGGGCACTAGCAAACTGATCTTCCTCATCTTCCTCCTCCGCCTCAAATTCGCCCCAACCTTTTTCCAAGGCAGGGACGTCCGGTAACATCGGTGTCTTGGAATTCCTCCTCCTCCTCCCTGCTCTCTCGGCACAGCTTCAACACAGCCCTGACTTGCCTGAGATGATGCACCCTGAGAGCTGATGCGCCACCTTGCCTGCTGCCCAACTCTAAACGACTTCCTGGCCCCGAACTGTCACTGACCTATATGAAGACCGATGAAATTGTGATACTGTCGGGCCTTGTGGATTTGACGGAGAGAAGGCTCCGTGTCCGCATCTGTGTCCGTCTCCTCTCCGTCGCTGGCGGGACCTGTTGTTTCAGAGTGTCCAACGATCGTTCCAGAACTAAGATCACCACAATGCTCATGCTGACAAGGGCATTGTCCGCACTGACCATTTTGGTGGCTTCTTCAAAACTGGCAAGGATGGTGCAGAGCTCTTTCACCTGCCTCCACTCTCGGTGGTTCAACACCCCGAGGTCCGTACCGCTGCTTGTCAGGCCATGTGTCACTTCGTACTGCGTAATGGCATTGCGCTGCTGCCACAATCGCTGGAGCATGTGGAGGGTGGAATTCCAGCGTGTTGCCACGTCAACAATGAGACGGTTGACGGGGAGGCCGAGCTGAAGCTGCAACGCAGCCAGGCGGGATGAAGCAGGGTGCGAACGGCGGAAGTGCGAACTCAGACCTCGAGCCTTCTTCAGCAGGCAGTCCAGACCCGGGTAGCTCTTTAGAAATTTCTGGACGACAAGGTTCATGACATGTGCTAGGCAAGGGATGTGCTCCAGCCTACCGATCTTAAGGGTGGCCAGCAGATTTCACCCGTTATCGCACACCACCTTGCCTGGCACAAGGTTCTTGTCACCCAGCCAGCGCTCGGTCTCGTTGCTTAGAGCCGTCCACAGCTCCTGACCTGTGTGTGGACGGTCTCCAAGGCAGATTAATTTCAACACGGCCTGGTGTCTCTGGGCACGTGATGCCACCAGAGGACCTTGGGGGAAAGAGCCTGCACATCCCTGCGGTTTTGAAGAGCGTGCGCCGAGCCTGAGAGCCACCGTCACCCCCAGAGACATTCACTCAGCTCACCCAGTGAGCTGTCATAGAGATATAGCGGCCTTGGCCGTGCTTACTAGTCCATGTGTCGGTGGTGAGATGGACTTTTCCGGACACAGATGCAGACAACGCGCTTGAAATTTTAGATGACACGTGGCTGGCCAGGGCAGGGACGGCTTTTCTGGCAAAGAAATGCCTGCTCGGCATCTGGTATTGGGGGCAGGCGAGGGCCATGACGTGGCGGAACCCATCTGTGTCCACCAGACGGAAAGGCAACATTTCCAAGGCCAAAAGCCTGGCAATGCCGACATTCAGGCTTTTGGCTTTGGGATGGTTTGGGTTAAAGTGTTTCTTCTGCTCCCAAACCTGGAAGACAGAAGGCTGGCTGCTAGACTGGCCGCTGTACGGCGTGCAGGTCGTCAAACTGGCAGAAGGAGAAGGGGTAGGATGGGTCTCTGGTGCTGCTGGTGGTACTCGGGCGACGGTGGAGGCTGAAGCGGAGGCTGATCCCTGATCATGACTCTGAGAGACATGGGCAGCTGAGGAACGCTTGGTGGTGGCGGAGGAGGAGGAGGCGGAGACAGAGGGTGTGACAGTGGTTGGAGGCCCGGCGTCGGTCTGGCCTTTTTTGGCCAAGTGTTCCCTCCATTTCAACTCATGCATTCGCTGCATGTGACTAGACATGTTGGTGGTGTTTAACCACTTAAGGTTCTTGCCTCTACTTATGCGTTTACAGCAAAGGCGGCATATGACATCGCTGGGTGAATCAGAGGCTTGCTCAAAGAAGGCCCAGGCTTGAGAGGTCCTGGACCTTTTTGACGGCGATAAGCGAGGAACGGGGTTTGCGCTGACCGTGGCTGGCGGAATCATATCAGCGGACTTCTGCGACCGCCCTCTCCCTTTTTGTGGCGGGACCCGTATTGACACTACCCCATCGTCTTACCTCCTCGTCCACTGATGAAGCGCTCGCAAGCAAATTCTGCGGAAAAGACCAGGATGGATCCGCAATGTCGTCATCATCATCATCATCAACACAGGTGACTTGGTCGTCCTGACTTTCTGCATCCAGAAGCTGCGGGCTACAAGCAAGGGGAACTGCAAGGCGTTGCCGACCGCCCGGGATTTTTGCCGATTGACCGGCTTCCTTCACCTCCTCTGATGGCATCAGTAATTGGGCGTCAGAGCAGACTAAATCATCCTCTTGATCTTTTAACATACCTTCTGACCCCAACCGCATTTTGTCATCAAAGAGGTCTTCAGACAATGGATTATCCACAGTGGTGGGTACACGAGTTGACATTTGGGCTGCTTCATGTTGGACGGATGCTGATGATGCTGATGACGACATTTGTTGCCGTGACTGCGAGGACGAGGAGGTAAGACTGCTAGATGCAGGTTGCATTAACCACTGAAGGACAGATTGGCGACGATGTTCGTTACTTAGACTCACAGGGCCCTGACCCAGTGATGACAGGCCTGACGGTCCTGCAACTGACGATCTGCTGACATGCGTGTTGTCGCCAGCACTGGAAGGAGCACCTTCTCTCGTACCTCTACCTCCATGTGCTACCCCCCTCTTTGCTCGCTTACCACCTGCATTTCGCTCCATGTTCAGAAATATAAAAATTTGAGAAGGTATGGAATAGTTTTGGAAAGTCTCTAATTAAAAGACGGCAAATCACAGCAATTCTCAAATCCCTCTAATCAAAACAAAATTGGTGGATTCAAATTTAACTGCAAGGTGTCTATCAACAAATCTGGACTGGGCAAAAGTCCAAAAAAACACGTATCTGTTATGTTTTGATATATAATAAACGGTATTTTTTGCACCTTCAATTCACCTGTGGTGAATATAGAATTGCTATTTTAAGATTTACGTAGATGCTGCGTAAATGAACAATGCTGGTTGCGCAAAAGTTAAACACGTAACTGTTATGTTTTGGTATAATAAACGATATTTTTTGCACCTTTCAATTCACCTGTGGTGAATATAGAATTGCTGTTTTAAGATTTACGTAGATGCTGCGTCAATGAACAATGCTGGGTGTGCAAAAGTCAAAAAAACACGTAACTGTTATGTTTTGATATAATAAACGGTATTTTTTGCACCTTTCAATCACCTGTGGTGAATATAGAATTGCTGTTTTAAGATTTAAGTAGATGCTGCGTCAATGAACAATGCTGGGTGTGCAAAAGTAAAAAACGTAACTGTTATGTTTTGATATAATAAACAATATTTTTTGCACCTTTCAATTCACTGTGGGATATGAATGCGTTTTAAGATTAGTAGATGCTGCGTCAATGAACAATGCTGGTATGCAAAAGTCAAAAAACACGTAACTGTTATGTTTTGTTAATAAACGATTTTTGCCTTCTTATTACTGTGGTGAATATGAATTGCTGTTTTAAGATTTACGTAGATGCTGCGTCAATGAACAATGGGGTGCGCAAAAGTCAAAACAGTAATGTTAGTTTGGATAATAACGATTTTTTTTGCTACTGTCAATTCACCTGTGGTGAATATGAATTGCTGTTTTAAGATTAGTAGTGCTTCGTCAATGAAATGCTGGTGTGCAAAAGTCAAAAAACACGATATTTGTTTTGGATAATAAACTATATTTTTGCACCTTTCAATTCACCTGTGGTGAATATAGAATTGCTGTTTTAAGATTTACGTAGATGCTGCGTCAATGAACAATGCTGGGTGCGCAAAAGTCAAAAAACACGTAACGTGATGTGTTTTTGTACGATACACGGTATTTTTTGGCAACAAACAACCTGTGCTGACTACAAGATTGCTGGATTGTAATTTAACTGCAAGGTGGATATATCAACAGTCACAGGTGTAATTGGTAAAATTGAAAATGAACACCTATCTGAAATGTTTACTGATAATAAAAGTGGAGTTTTGCAACTAACAAAGAGACCTGCAGTTACTAGAAAAGATGTGTATCAATATAAGTTCAGGCTGCCCAATATCCAGGAAATATTTCAATAGCAAACTGTTATAATAAAGATATTCCACTACAATGTCTACACTAAGTCTTGGTGAACTTTATCCAGTGTTCTTTATAGATAGAGCTTGTCTGTGTTCGCCCGCGGTGCCCCCCCCCGCTCCCACCGCCGGGAATTTACAGCGGTAGATGCTGCTTTAAAATTCTCTAGCTAACTACATAGAATCTTCAAATCTCTAATCTAACTAAATTGGAAGGATCACAGCTAATAGTAGAGGTTTCTCTGTGCAGAAATAGACTAATTTCGCTGAGCTGTTTGGCAGAGCGCAGGTCCTATCCCTATGAGACGCTGGAGACACTGAGGCTGAAACAGGAAACGCTGTTCTATGTAAAACGAGGTCATGTGATTTTCCAGCCAATACGCAACCTTACATATTCCAGTCATGACATCTCTCACACATCTCACCCTGCTCTAATCTGTAATCTCATTTGCTGGCCGCCACAATTACAGGAAGCGCCGAAAAAGGCGCGATCTTAATAGATGATGCACAGATTTTAACCTTAATTATCGCATGATCTGGAATTTCGATCACCATAAAAACCTTGCCGATTTCAACTTTGTCGATAAAAATCGCTCAACACTACTAATGAAATGTATGTGTACTTCTGACTTTGCAGAAAGTAATAAAAATGCCTTAAAAATTCTCTCTCATTATTCTGGAATTTGGCAAATATAAATAATTTTGGGTCCTAATTGACCTAAAACCGGTACGGTTTGTTCAGATTCATGTCAGATAGTGAGAAAAACATGCATATGTGTCTTTTTATATAGTGTATGTAAACTTCTGGTTTCAACTATATATTCAATGTTTCCATTGCACATAGTTTTTTCCTAAACTACTTTTTTTAAGTCTATCTATCTATCTATCTATCTCATAGTTGCCAACTTTTGAAAGTGGAAAAGCAGGAGATTGAAGAGGGCGGCGCAAAAAATTGGCATGGACACGCCCATCTTGTTGATGTGCCACCCCCTTCAAAAAGCCACACCCACTCTGCCTAACTGCACAACGGCTTTGGAAGAAAGCCAGGTAGATGCCCTTATAGCCAGGTAGTAGCCCCCCCCATAACCAGGTAGTGCCCCTGACAGGCAAGTAGATGCCCTCTCTGTAGCCAGGTAGATGCCCCCTCTGTAGCCAGGTAGATGCCCCCCTTTGTTAGCCAGGTAGATGTCCCCCTTTATTTTGCCAGGTAGCGCCCCCTTTGTTGCCAGGTAAAGCCCCCATTTGTTAGCCAGGTAGTGCCCCCTTTGTTGCCAGGTAGTTGCCCCCTTTGTTAGCCAGGTAGTGCCCTCTTTGTTAGCCATGTAGTGCCCCCTTTGTTGCCAGGTGATGCCCCCATTTGTTAGCCAGGTAGTGACCGGTTTGTTTCCAGGTAGTGCCCCCTTTGTTGCAAGGTGATGCCCCCATTTGTTAGCCAGGTAGTGTCCCCTTTGTTGCCAGGTGATGCCCCCATTTGTTAGCCAGGTAGTGCCCTCTTTGTTAGCCAGGTAGTGCCCCAGGTGTGGCCAGGTGATGCCCCCATTTTTTAGCCTTGTATTGCCCCCTTTGTTGCCAGGTATGGCCCCCGTTTGTTAGCCATGTAGTGCCCCCTTTGTTGCCAGGTGATGCCCCCATTTGTTAGCCAGGTAGTGCCCCCTTTGTTAGCCAGGTGATGCCCCCATTTGTTAGCCAGGTAGTGCCCTCTTTGTTAGCCAGGTAGTGCCCCCCTTTGGTGCCAGGGGATGCCCCCATTTGTTAGCCAAGTAGTGCCCCCTTTGTTGCCAGGTAGTGCCCTCTTTGTTGCAAGGTGATGCCCCCAATTGTAAGCCAGGTAGTGCCCCCTTTGTTAGCCAGGTAGTGCCCCCTTTGTTGCCAGTTAGAGCCCCCCTTATAGCTAATAAAAATAAAATAATAAATTCCACTTACCTCACCAGGCTCCCTGCAGCACATCCGAGGCTGCCGACTGAGTAGTCTCAGCGTCGCAGGGGATGTGAGTGCAGCCGCGTGTCACTCCCCCTGCGACGCTGACCTGTATGTACGGCGCACACCGGCGCTGTACATACAGGGGGAGGAGGGAGCGATCCCTCCTGCCTCCTCCCTGCACTCGAGACTGCGGCCGCTTCACCCGCCTGTAGGAGCGGCTCGGCGGCGCCAGAGTAGCGCACCAGCGGTACTCTGTCGCCGCGGCCATTTAAAGGACCCCCGCTGCCTGCTGGCGGCGGGAGTTTCGCCAACTCTGCCGGGAGGGCGGGGGGGGGGGGCCCCAAATAGCGGGACCCCCCCCCCCCGCCAAAAGCGGGTGAGTTTGCATGTATGATCTATCTATCTATCTATCTATCTATCTATCTATCTATCTATTAAAATATTGTTGACTGCCATCACAGTTCTGTGGTCCTTTATCAGGCCTCTGTCTGTCATGGCAACCCATTGTGACCTCTCTCTTTCAAAACAGCTAGATGCAGCAGTTGCTATTGAATTTAGTATATAAGAAGTAAAACAGCCAGTCACAGCTGGACTGCTACAGTTATTATATTGACAAAGTTACTGTGCCTGTATATTTTGAATCATGTGTACCGATATGACAATCAATTATAAATAGCTGCTGTAGATGACATAGATGTTCTTAACTCTAGATTAAAGGGGTTGTAACTTTGCAATATATGCCTATTAACAGTGTCCTACTTATTCCTAGATATCCCCTCTTGTATGGGCTGCATCAGCTCCTCAGGTCGCTATAGCTACAGACTTGTTCAATCTCTCATGACAGACTGCCAGTGCTGGTCGCTATAGCTACAGACCTAGCTTCAACTGCAGCCTATTAGAAGCCAGTAAACACGCCCCTGAATTCAAAATGAAACCAAGAAAACAGAACTGAGATAAGATGAATCAATGTAGTGAGAGAAACCCGTTAAAGGGATAAAAACTGCACCACTTAAAGTATTCAAAGCAGCATTTAGGAGTTTCACAGGAACTGAAGCGAAATTAAAGTGATTTTTTTTTAAAATATTTGTTTTCACATGTTCAGTTTTAGGCCATTTTTGTCTGAAATACAGCAGGTGTTAACAGAGGACAATATGAGTACCATATATACTCGAGTATAAGCTGACCTGAGTATAAGCCGAGGCACCTACTTTTGCCACAATAAACTGGGAAAACTAATTGACTCGAGTATAAGCCTAGGGTGGAAAATGCAGCGGCTACTGGTGAATTTAAAAAATAAAAATGAATACCAATAAAATTACATAGGCAGGTATAGACAGTTTAATATCCCCCATAGGCAGTTATAGGCAGGTATATGTCCTCCATAGGCAGGTATAGGCAGTTTAATATCCCCCATAGGCAGTTATAGGCAGGTATATGTCCCCCATAGGCAGGTATAGGCAGGTATATGTCCTTATAGGCAGGAATAGGCAGGTATATGTCCTTATAGGTAGGTTATAGGCAGGTATATGTCCCTAAAGGCAGGTATAGGCAGGTATAGGTCCTTCTAGGTAGGGTATAAGCAGGTATATGTCCCTAAAGGGAGGTATAGGCAGGTATAGGCAGGTATAGGTCCTTCTAGGTAGGGTATAGGCAGGTATATGTCCCTAAAGGCAGGTATAGGCAGGTAATAGGCAGGTTATAAAAAAAACAAATACAAACACTTACCTCAGTCCCTCGCCGCTCTGCCTCCTCGCTGTCGGCTTTCGCTTTGCTCTCCTCCATTTTCCCCGACACAGGGGGGTGTGTCATCAGGCCGCGCAACGCAGCGTGATGACACACGCTGCCTTGCCGGAAACTCCGGACGGCCGCAAGTTGCTTGCGCCCGTCCGGAGTCCACCTGCGGACCCAGGGAGCCCCTCGCTCTCTACTCCGCAGTGGTATCTCTTCATTTGGGTATGCGCTCCAGAGAAGTCGCATATAGGGGAAGAGATCGCCGACAGCGACGGGCCACGGTAGTGCCCGTCGCTGTCAGCTTACTCGGGATTCTACTATATGCGCTTCCTAAGGAGTCGCATGTAGCAGAAGTGTCCCTGCCAGCCATCGCAGCGCCCGAACGCTGACAGTGACTCGAGTATAAGCCGAGGGGGGATTTTTCAGCACATTTTTTTTGCTGAAAAACTCGGATTATACTCGAGTATATACGGTAAATAATAATTAAATGAAATGAATAAAAAAGTGAGCAGTGTGGAAGATCTACAAAACTCAACATCCAAAGAAGTTAAAGAGAGTCTGTCATATTGAAAATGCTATCTGACCAGCTGGTAGCGTGTTATAGAGCAGGAAGAGCAGAGCACATTGATATATTGTTCTATGGGGAAAGAATAAGTAGAATTTTGATCTTATTTAATCAGTGGTCATTCTGGGTAAAGGAGTCTAGTAGGCGGTCTTATCAGTGACAGTAGCAGTCTTCCTTCTTTGAGTGTGCATACAGAGATGGCAGACTACTTAACCCAGAATAAGATGGGATATAAATTAATAAAATACAAATTCTACTTAATCTTTTCCCATAGAACAATATCCATCTGCTCAGCTCCACCTGCTATATATAACAAGCAACCAGCAGATCACACAGCATGTTCAATGTGACAGGTTCCCTGTAACTATTGGCATACTATAAATAAGAAGTTGCATTCTAAAGTAACTGGCTTGGAGAATGGCTGTAAAAGGTCCAATTTAAGATAATTCAGTCTCCCAAAAGAAACAAGGGGGAATAATCATGTAAACCACATTGAAAAAATGGTGACTGAATTTAGTTGGAAAGACTTTTCCACTTTAATACAGGTGGAACAAGATTATAGAGTCCCATTGAACAGTTTTCAACCAGGGGAATATGCAAGGACTTTTCTGTCTAAAAAGATGTTAAGAAAAGACAGAGACGGGATTTCACTTAAAGCAAAAGAAAAGGGTGTACGGTATTTAATATTCAATAACATGAAAATAATGGTGTTTCTATATTTTGCAAGTGAAATTCAAAAGAGTAAAGCAACCTTTATGTCAAGAAACAATTTAAAACTCATTACATTAAATAAAGTATAATATGACATACATACAAGTTAGTCCCCGGAGTCGATTGCTAAGGTCTTAACAATCGACTTGAGGCCATAACAACTGGCTTAACAACCGACTGGAGTCCGCGGAATTTCGATTGCTAACTCTTATCAACTGACTTGAGCTGAGGCCTTAACAACCGGCTTAAAACGACTTTTAGCGACTTCACAACGCAGTAAATTATGTGTCCCCCAGTGAAGGTAAAAGGGTCCTCCAGTAAGTTATACGCCCCCCCCAGAAGGTGCTTATATACTTTATATATCTCCCAGTAGGTAGGTGTGTAGTTTTATATGTCCCCAGCAGGTATATAGGCAGGTTATGGATCCCCAGCAGGTAAAATGGGCAGGTTATGGATCCCCAGTAGGTATATAGGAAAGTATGGGGGGAATTTTTATGGATCCCCCAGTAGGTATATAGGCAAGTTATGGATCCCCCAGTAGGTATATAGGCAAGTTATGGATCCCCCAGTAGGTATATAGGTAAGTTATGGATCCCCAGAAGGTATATAGGCAGGTTTAGGTCCCCCAGCAGGTATATAGGCAGGTTTAGGTCCCCCAGAGGTATATGGGCAGGTTTAGGTCCCCCAGCAGGTATATAGGCAGGTTTAGGTCTCAAGCAGGTATATAGGCAGATTTAGGTCCCCCAGTAGGTATATAGGAGGTTTAGGTCCCCCAGCAGGTATATAGGCAGGTTTAGGTCCCCCAGCAGGTATTTAGGCAGGTTTAGGTCCCCCAGCAGGTATATGGCAGGTTTAGGTCCCCAGCAAGGTATATAGGCAGGTTTAGGTCCCCAGCAGGTATTTAGTTTAGCTTATAGGCCCACAGCACGTGTTATTTAGGTGCTTATAGGCTACAGCACATTGTAGGTAGCTTATAGGCCTCACAGCAATTTTGTAGGGTAGCTTCTAGGCCTCACAGCACATATGTAGGTAGATTATAGCTCCTCCCTGCACGTATATAAGTCATAGTTGCCAACTTTTGAAAATGAAAAAGCAGGAGATCTTAGTGGGCGGGGCATAGCCGCGCCTGCAAAATTTGCATGGACACGCCCATCTTGTATACCCCACTTCAAAAAAGCCACACCCACTCCACCCTAACTGCATAACGGCTTTGGAAGAAAGCCCGGTAAAATGCCCTTATAGCCAGGTATAGCCCCCCATAACCAGGTAGTGCCTTTTCAGGCCGGTAGATGCCCCCTTGTAGCCAAGTAGATGCCCCCTCTGTAGCCAGGTAGAGACAAATTTGTAGCCAGGTAGATGCCCCCATTATTAGCCAGGTAGGTGCCCTCCTTGTTAGTCAGGTAGAGGCCCCCATTGTTAGCCAGGTAGGTGCCCCCATTATTAGCCAGGTAGGTGCCCTCATTGTTAGCCAGGTAGATGCCCCCTCTGTTGCCAGGTAGTGCCCCCATTGGTGCCAGGTAGTGCTCCCATTGGTGCCAGGTAGTGCCCCCATTGGTTGCCAGGTAATGCCCCCATTGGTTGCAGGTAGTGCCCCCCTTGTTTGCCAGGTAGTGCCCACATTGTTTGCCAGGTAGATGTCCCCCCCTGTTGCCAGGTAAAATGTCCCCTCTGTTGCCAGGTAGATGACCCTCTTGGGGGTTTCCAGAGTAGTTTCCCCCTTTTTTTTTAGCAGGTAGTGCCCCCATCTGTTAGCCAGGTAGTGCCCCCATCTGTTAGCCAGGTAGTGCCCCTCTGTTAGCCAGGAAGTGCCCCCCTCTGTTTCCAGGAAGTGCCCCTCCAATCTGTTGCCAGGTTTGTGCCCCTCTGTTAGCCAGGTAGGTCCCCTCTGTTAGCCAGGTAGTGCCCCCATTGTTGCCAGGTAGTGCCCCCTTTTTTTTGCCAGGTAGTGCCCCCTCTGTTGCCCGGTTTGTGCCCCCTTTGTTGTCAGGTAGTGCCCCTTTGTTGCCAGGTAGTGCCCCCTCTGTTGCCAGGTAGTGCCCCCTCTGTTGCCAAGGGAGTGCCCCTTTGTTGCCAGGTGATGCCCCATTGTTGCCAGGTGATGCCCCATTGTTGGCCCGGTAGTTGCCCTCTCTGTTAGCCAGGTAGAGCCCCTTAAAGCTAATAAAAAATAAAATAATAAAATCCACTTACCTTTCCAGTTCCTGCAGCGGGGGCCAGCTCCTGCCCGATCTCTTCAGCGGTGCAGGAGGAAGTGAGAGCAGCCCCGCGTCATCCCTGCAGCCGCGCGTCACTTCCCCCTTTCGCCGCTGACTGTATGTTGCGGCGCACACACCGGGCGCCGTACATACAGGGGGCGGAGGGGGAGGGAGCGATCCCTCCTGCCTCCTCCCCGCCACGTTGAGACCGCGGGCGGGTGAGCGGCCGCTGCGGCCGCTTCACTCGCCTGTAGGAGCGGTCCGGCGGCGCAAGAGCGTAGCGCACCTTTGCCCCTTTTCACGCACCAAATATACAGTAGATATAAATAGGCCCCCCTCCTGCACATAATAAAAGCCCCCCGTTTGGGTAATAGAGCTATCCCTCCCTGCACATATAACAATAGATAACAGCCCCCTCCCTGCACTATAGCAAAAAGATAACAGCCCCCCTCCCTGCACATATAACAATAGATAAATAGCATCCCTCCTGCACATATAACAATAGATAATAGCCCCTCCCTGCACATATAACAATAGTAATAGCATCCCTCCCTGCACATTTAACATTAGATTTTAGCCCCCTCCCTGCACATATAACAACAGATAATTAGCCCCCTCCCTGCCCCATATTTAAAAAATAGATAATAGCCCCCCTCCCTGCACATTAACAATAGTTTAAAAGCCCCCCTCCCTGCACATATAACAGTAGATAATAGCCCCCTCCCTGCACATATAACAATAGATAATAGCCCCACCCTGCCCCATATAACAGTAGTAATAGCCCCCCTCCCTGAAAAAAAATTAAACCCCCCCTATTTAACAATAGATAATAGCCCCCTCCCTGCACATATAAAAATAGATAATTTGCCCCCCTCCCTGCACATATAACAGTGATTTAAAAGGCCCCCGATGAATAGCCCCTAATTAAAAGTAATACCCTGACAGCACTTACCTGACCTCGCTCCTGTCGCTGTCGTGCTCCCGGTCCTTTCTTCAGCGGCGGGGACGTCACCAGGGCCGCGCCGCGGGCAGCGTGATGACGCGCACGCCGCCTGGGCTGTGCACTCGGCGCGCACGAGCGCATCCTGACTGCGGCACAGATTACTCCCCGGAGCTCTCTGCTCCGCTGAAGATCTAACTGTATGTGCGTCGGCGGACGCACATACAGTTAGTCCCGCCACCGCTGCCGTCGCCAAGGTCCTAAGCCGCTAAGCCGATAGCTTAGCGACTGGTAGCGGCTTAGGACCCTAACGATCGGCGGCGGCGATCACATAACTTGTATCACTAATACAAGTTATGTGATAGGGGTAACGGCACAACTTTTTGAATTTTTCTTCTTTTTCTTTCTGCCCTTTTTCTTGTTATATTAAGTGCACTTATGTATAGGTGATAAATAAATTATATTATTTTCTTGAAATGCAAGAGGCCCAGAGCAGTTGTTGAAGAGACTTAAAGGGGATGTATCACTTTATCATTTTGTGTGTTCCATTGTGCTCTCCAGCTTCTCAGCTCAAATACAGAGGCGTTTCTTCCCCTCCCAGCTGGGTGTTTCTTAACTGAAGGGATGACATCATCCCCCTTCATGTTCATGCTGGCTCCGTGTTTTCCCCCCCCCTCCAAAATGTCACTGTGTCTCTCCCTTATGCAGTGTATTTTGTAAGAGTGTTTACATACCACAGTCTTGCATTCATGTTACAATTGAATCCAGTCTTGTATAATTTCCTCCAGAGCTGTGCAGAGTGAAATGCTCTCGGCCCCTAATGCTCCTATGTTTAGGCACAGTCGCACAATTGTACTGTTTTCTGATTGTAGAAGCCCTGCGTGTTGTTCTGTTTCTTCTGGCTGTGCAGAGTGAAAATGTGCCCGGGCCCTTACATTGAGTGAGAGGCCCGGGGTTGCAAGCTCCGTGAATACAAGCCGACCAGGGGACGAAAAAGAATGTAAAATGAGCTCTCAGGCTAGTGAAATGCAAGGAGGAGGGATCAGACCAGGACTGGAATCCGTGTAAAAGTAAAAAGAAGATAAGGGATCCCGTGGATAACAAGACAGCTTTGCTAATGACATCCAATTGCAAAGTTGCTTGTATTCACTGTCCCCTTATTCTGAAGACCATTCAATGAAATTATACAACCCCTTTAACTCATTGTGATAGGATGAGTGTGCCAGGCTTATTGATTTTTTTTTACTACACTCATGAACTTGACATTTTTATTTATTTATGTATTTTTTTTTATTAAAGTATTATATTATAAATGTGATAATCTGGGAAGATATATTGTTTTAACTGTAAACTTTGAGTTGTGTGTTATTGCAGCTATACAGTATATGTAGCTCACTGTTTTTTTGGATGTAAATACAGAGATAAGTAATACTATCTGCAACAAATCACATATTTGTAATCATAGTTTTATGGGATTGAATTTTGAATCCTGATACAAATAGTTTTAGTAATACAAGGTTTAGTAGCTTATATAAAAGAAGTTAGTTTAATGGCAAAGGTTCTGAGTTGGGAATTATGGATATATTCTATAAAGAAATTGCATAAGATTATTTTCACTTGTCACTCGAATATCATTTAATTTTTGCACAGATTAGTATTCGGGAACATAAAACAAATTGTCTTTCTGATTACTCATCTATCATTGTTAAATATGATGGGGAAAAAAGTGAGTTTTAGACCAAAACTGTTTCATACATGTGGCCCTAAATATTAAACCTTTTTGGATGAGTGTTACGGGTGTCCCTGCGACCCCCGTGTCGGGTCGCAGGCACACCCGCACCGCCACCCCGTCCGCCGCCGCTGCCGCTCCGGCAGCTCCGGGTCCCACTTACCTCGCCACACTCCTGTTTCCGTCCCGGCGCGCGCCCTACTGCTGGCCGGGTGCGCGCTCGCCCCCTAGTGCGCGCGTGCGGCACTACAGGCAAATTTAAAGGGACAGCGCACCGGTAATTGGTCTCACCGGGCGCTGTCCCTATTTAAGCCCTGCCCCTTCCATAGCACTTAGCCGATCGATAGTGCCGTGTGCCTAGAGAGGAAGCGTTTCTGAGTATCTTGTTCGTCTACTGTGTATCGTACCTTCTTCCTCCGTCCCTTGACCACGAACCATTGCCGCCTGTCCTGACCTTCTGCCTGTTTCCGAATATGAACCACTGCCACCTGCACTGACCTTCTGCCTGTCCCCGACTATGAGCCTGCTTCACGATTCTGTACCGCACAACACCTCGGCTGTCACCGCAAGCAAGTCATGTCAGGGGTAGCAACCTGGTAGCAATCCACCATAGCAAGTCCATCCCGCTTTGCGGCGGGCTCTGGTGAAAACCGGACCTACTTAGACTCTGCTTCCTGGCGTGGCTTACACTATCGCTTGTGGTGGTTCAGAGGATCCACTACCACATCCGTTACAATGAGCTTGCTTACTGAAAATATATTAGCTTTTATTGGTCAATTTATTAAAAGGATGGCCATGAAAAACTGTAAGCTGATTTATTGTGCTGAGTCAAATATGGAATATAGTGTTCAGCACAACTTAGGACTTATCAATAGTATCCAGATAGCACATGAGAACAACATTCAAATTATCCACCAATTATATACCTTGAAAAAGCATCAATAAAGATGTTTATTTTACTGGTAAGTGTCACATCTATGTTTTCTTTTAATGAAGATGATACCTGTGTTCTGTCAATTGAGTACCACTTGTGTTTCATAGTTTGTAAGGCTAAAAAAAGACAAGTCGTCCATCTAGTTCAGCCTGTTGTGCTAAGGTGTTGATCCAGAGGAAGGCAAAAACCCCAATGAGGTAGAAGCCAATTGTCCTCATTTTAGGGAAAAATTTCTTCCTGACTCCAATCTGGCAATCAGAAAAATCCCTGGATCAATGACCCCTCTCCTGAATCCTAGTCACTATAACTTGTTATATTATTACGCTCCAGAAATGCATCCAAACCCTTTTTGAACTCGGTTATTGAATTCACCATGACCAGTCCCTCTGGCAGAGAATTCCATAGTCTCACTGCTCTTACAGTAAAGAATCCCTTTCTATGTTTATGTAGAAACTTTCGTTCCTCAAGACATAAAGGATGCCCCCTTGTTCTAGATACAGCCCTGTGTATAAATAAATCTTGGGAGAGATCTCTATATTGATCTTTGATGTATTTAATCTTATTTATTATGTCCCCACGTAGCCTTCTTTAACTCTAAAAACTAAATAACTCTAAATCTTGCCAATCTTTCTGTGTACTGTAGTCACTCCAGTCCTTTTATTAATCTTTTGTTGCCCGATTTGTACCTGTTCATGCTATACAATGTCTTTCCTGTGCCACGGGTGCCCAACTGTACATAACAATATTCCATGTGTGGACTTAACCCAGTGAATTGTATAATGGGTGTATAATGTTTCATACAGTGCATATATGCCCCTTTACAAATAGCCACCCCATGAGTCCTATTTGCTTTGGCTGATGCTCGCTGTCACTGGCTTCTCTACAATTAAGTTTTTACTGTCCCCAGGATTCCACCAAGTCCTTCTCCATGTCACTTTTACCAGTGTTTTTCCTTTTTTCATTTCATTCAGTAATGGATTTCTTCTTCCCCCATGTGCATAACCTTGCATTTTTCAGTGTTATAAAACCTCCATCTGCAAATTCCTGACACCAGGGCCTCCAACTTTATCCAGATCCCTTTGTATTAACATAGTATCCTCTTTTGTGTTGATTACTTTAAAGAGCTTAGTATGTCTGCAAATATCGATATTCTACTCGTGTATTCCCTGTGTTAAAGATCATTAATGAAATGTGTTTAAAGAGGCTTAGGGCCAATACTGACCACCTTGTGGTTCCCCTCTAGTAACAGCGATCCTGTCTGAGTATGTGACCGTTAATTACTAACCCTTTGTTTTCGATCAGTGTGCTGTTATCCTTACCCTCTTGCACACCATTTTCCCCATGTCCAAGCATTCTATTTTATTCTACAACCTTTTTTTTTTTTTGTTTGTTGGGGGGCAAAACCGTATCAAATGCTTTAGAATAATCTAGATATATGACATCCAGTGCCTCCCGACAGTCTAGCACTGACTTCTCATAGAAAGTGATGAGATTAGTCTGATAGGACCTGATCTTCATAAATATCCATGCTGGTACAGCGTTATTACACTTATTTTCAGTGAGATACTCCAGGATTGCATCTATGAGAAAACCTTCATACATTGTACCTACAACAGAGGTTAAGCTTACTGGCCCTATAGTTTCCTGGATCACTTTGACCCCTTTTTGAATTTTGGCACCAAATTTGCTATGCGCCTATCCGTTGGGACATACCCCGTTATTAGACAGTCCATGAATATTAAGAAATAGGGGCCTATTCTTATGACATCACTTAACTACTCTTAGGTCACGTGGTTGTATGCCATCTGGACCTGGGGATTTGTCTATTTTAATCTTCCTAAGACGGAGTTGCACTTCTTCCTGGGGTTAGACATGAAAAACTTTTAAGTGGAGTTTACCACATCTCTTGTTCTACAGGAAGGTCATCCTCCTCTAGTAAATACAGTGGGTAATAGTGTTTAATACGTTTGCTTTTTTCTACATCACACCCCTTCTGTCTCTCCCTCAGTATTTTTCAAAGGGCCAACATTTTCGTTTTAAACTTTTTATCTATTTATATAGTTAAAAAATATTTTGGGGTTAGTTTTAATTGCTATAGCATATGTCTTTCCGTCTCCTGCTTTACTTCCTTTTTCCTTATTTTACACACTTTATATTTTTCCCTATAGCTTCTTTGTGCCTCTTCTCTGCCTCCTGTTTTTTAGTAGGTGAATCGCTTTCTTTTTGTTTTTAATTGCCTCTTTTACATCCCTGTTGATACACATTGGGCTTTTTCCTGTTTCTATTTTTTTTATTACCATAAGGTTATGTACCTCTCACAGTGGTAGCCTAGGATGTTTTTAAATAAATATTCTAATTTAGTATTAGTTCTGCCATATTTAAAACTCATTGTCCCAGTCAATTAGGTCTTAGGGCCTCTAAAGCAGAATAAAAATTAGCCTTCCTAAAATTCAGTGTTTTTGGTGCTCCTTGACAAAATAAAAACTCTATTGAAGGAGTAAACAGAAATTTATATTATTATTTGGTCACTATTCCCGAGGGGCCCCTCAACCTGAACCTTTGTTACTCTGTCAGGTCTATTAGTTAATTTAGGTCTAGAAGGGCTTTCCTCTAGTCGGTTCCTGCACACATTTTGGCAAAGGTAATTTCATTAGTTATTGACAAAAATCGTTTCCTTTATGAGGAGTACAAGCTTCAGTTTCCACAATTGATGTCTGATAGTTAAAGTCGCCATAATAATAACCTCATTCTGATTAGCCGCCTCATCTATTTGCCTAGGAGTACATCTTCAATGGTTTCTGTTTTATTTGGGGCCTATAGCTGTCACCTATTAGTACCTATTATTGTTATTGTTTTCCACCTTGTATATTTACCCATAATGATTCCACATGTTCTTACCGTGTACCTATATCTTCCAGCAGTGTTGGCTTCAGAAGGATTTTAACATAGGGACAGGGAGGGAA